>ML379576.1:0-52164 GCA_005239525.1 Nicotiana knightiana
AACACAGTCCATCCCGTACGAAAAATGGAAAGGAAGGAAACCCAGCTTGAAATATTTCAAAGTATGGGGGTGTTTAGCTAAAGTACAGGTTCCTAAACCTAAAGGGTGAAGATAGGATCAAAAACGGTTGATTGTGTATTTATTGGATATGTAACCAATAGCAAGTCATATCGTTTTTTGGTTCATAAATTAGAAAATCATGAGATCCACGTTAATACGGTAATAGAATCAGATAATGCTGAATTCTTTGAAACTATTTATCCGTATAAAAAGGAAAGTGAATTTTCCTACCAAAAGTCAAAACGACATCGGGAGGAAACAACAGATGGTATGCCTAATGAGGAAAATCCGAGAAGAAGTAAACGCCAAAGGACATCTACTTCATTCGGTCCAGATTTTCTGACTTTCCTGCTAGAAAATGAGCCTCGAACCTTCAAGGAAGCAATGTCTTCCTCAGAAGCAAAATATTGGAAAGAGGCTGTCAATAGTGAAATAGAATCCATATAGAGCAACCACACTTGGGAATTGGTTGATCTTACTCCAGGTAACAAAACTTTGGGTTCTAAATGGATTTTCAAGAAGAAAATAAAAAACGATGGCACTATTGAAAAATACAAGGCAAGACTTGTTGTCAAAGGATTTAGACAGAGAGAAGGTCTTGACTATTTTGACACATACTCGCCGGTAACGAGAATTACATCCATTCGGATGCTAATAGCGTTAGTCGCCTTGTATGGTCTTCAAATCCATCCAATGGATGTAAAAACAGCCTTCTTATATGGTGATCTGGAGGAAGAAATTTACATGAACCAACCTGAAGGATTTGTGGTTCCGGGAAAAGAAAAGAAGGTGTGCCGACTTGTTAAGTCCCTTTATGGACTAAAACAAGCACCCAAGCAATGGCACGCAAAATTTGACCAAACAATGTTGTCAAATGGCTTTAAGATTAATGAATGTGATAAATGTGTTTACATTAAGAACGTTCCAAATCATATAGTCATTATTTTCTTATATGTTGATGATATGCTAATAATGAGCAAAGACATTGCCGACATTCAAGCTACTAAGCAAATGCTTGCTAGTAAGTTTGATATGAAAGACTTAGGAGTGGCCGATGTAATTCTAGGAATTAAAATCCAGAGGACTCCTCAGGGTCTGGCTTTGTCCCAATCACATTACGTGAAAATGGTACTTGAAAAATTCAAATACTTGGAATTTAGAAGTGCAAAAACTCCAATTGACTTAAACCATTATCTTGTAAAGAATAAAGGTGAAAGCACGTCTCAATTGGATTATGCTCGTGTGTTGGGAAGCTTACTGTATATCATGAACTGTACATGTCCTGATATAGCTTGTGCAATAAGTAAACTTAGTCGATTCACAAGTAATCCCAACAAACATCACTGGTTGGCAATGAAACGAGTTCTGGGATATTTGGAATATACCCAAGACTACGCCTTGCACTACAATAATTATCCTGCGGTTATCGAAGGATATAGTGATGCAAATTGGATAACCAGCTCAACAGAAACAAAGTCCACAAATGGATATGTTTTTACTGTTGGCGGAGGAGCAGTATCTTGGAAGTCTTCCAAACAGACGTGCATCGCTCGCTCTACAATGGAGTCAGAGTTTATAGCTTTGGATAAGGCCGGCAAAGAAGCTGAATGGCTTAGAAATTTCTTAGAAGACATTCCATTCTGGCCAAAACCTTTGGCTCCTATATGCATACATTGTGATAGTGAGGCTGCAATAGGACGGACAGGAAGCATTATGTATAACGGAAATTCTCGTTATATACGACGAAGACATAAAACCGTTAGACAACTACTCTCTAGTGGAATTATCACTATTGATTATGTAAGATCAAACGATAATGTGTCGGATCGCTTACAAAAGGCATAACTAGAGAGGGAGTTGAGAAATCATCTAAGGGAATGGGACTATGGTCGAGGACAAGTCATCATGGCGGCAACTCTTCCTAGAATTTTGGATGTTCCGAGATCTAGGTTCAAGGAGCTCAAACAAAGTTGTGATTGACCGGTTCAACATTATCAAAGTAAAATATTTGGTCCCTTCTCGTGATGAAGATAATATTCAGTAACAAGGATAGAACTTTACACGTTCTTTAATGATTACCTAAGGTTGATGTGGTGACAATCTAAAGGATTACACGTTTAGGAATCACCTATGTAAGTGTGAAGTGGAAGCCGCTTCAATGAGAATGCTGTAAGGCTAATTCTCTACGCACTTATGATACCAGGNTGCTTATATGAGAATGTTGTAAGGCTAATTCTCTACGCACTTATGATACCAGGCAGTGTTCATGGCTGAAATGAACACAACAATGAGAACCAAAAGACGGTTAAGGGTTGATTGTGTGACATATGGTTGTCTAGGTATACACTAAAGTTCGACGGTTCAAAGATATCAAATCTACCGATTGACCGAGTATATCCGACATATGTTCACTACGGAAAGTTCAAAGGGAAACCTACTTATCCAGATGCAATTAATCCTTACTTGCAAATCACACAGCGTCCATCTATGATCATTCTTGTTACAGCCATTCCCATTCATGTGGGGGATTGTTGGACTTTAAGCATTGGGCTTAAAGACTTTAAGCATTGGGCTTAAAAGTCTAGGAGTGTGAATTGGGAAATGGTGGGAAATAAAATGGAGGGAAATGAAAATTTGAATCAAGTGAGCTTTGTCATGAACTTTGTACCACAATTGGTGAAAGACAACTACACTTGTGTGTATAAATATAGGATCACTTCTTAGAGCTCTTAAAAGGAGTTGAAGAGGATGTATCCTCGCGCCGTCGTCGNTAGGGGTGACGAATATGAATCTCCTTTTGAACAAAAGGAGTTGAAGAGAATGAACCCTCGCGGCGTTGGCGTCGCTCAGCTCGGCTTTGGCGTCGGCTTCGGCTTTGGCTTTGGCTTTGGCTTTTGATTTGGATTTGGATTTGTCTTCGGGTTTGACTTTTGATTTGGATTTGTCAAATGATTGATCGATAAGATTATTTTTGGACAAAATTTATTTAATTAATTAGTTAAGAATTAATTAAATGCTAGTCAGTTCATTAACGAAATTGACTGAAACGTATAATCCAAACGCTGCCTTTCCCTTCTGAACAGACACCTCTTCACATTACACGGCCTATAAATTCCGAGGCATGGATTCCTTTTCACTTACTGAAAAAAATCTAGAATTTCCTTCTGAAAATATACTGCATTCTATTCGCAGTCTCTCTCTCAAAATCGTAAGTGTGATTTTGCTCCGTTCTTTGAGTTCGTTGGTATCCTGCAACTAGTATTGCCACTGTTGCAGGAAGGTTTATTCCGTTTCATCCTGGGAGGATTTAATCCATTACCTTGGCAACTTGTGAGGGTGTTAAAATTCCTTAAGGACGCACAAGGAAATTATGGACTCGGAATATTTCATATCATCTACTGATTTTTTGTTTCTTCTAACAGTTTGTTTTAATACAGTATCGGCAACATTCCTTTCACAAATTCATTAGGAAGAAGATTTAAATGTTTTTCACAAATTCACTAGGAAAGAAAATTAAATTGGACAATGTTCAATTATCTTTTCTGCTGCAGTTCCCAGACCACAAATTACAAAAACTTAGATGATATTTATTATGTTAAGTAATAAATATCATTTCAATGCGTATGTTGTAGACGAAATGCACCTGTACCATACGACATAAAAACAATAAAAATAGACCAATAGATCCATGTTGGTTGCAATTGCATAGTTAAATGCGTTAAGAAATTAGAGGTGAACTAATCTATGAATCTAGGATTGATTTATTATCAATGAAGAAGGAAGAAATGATTCTGCAGATATGCAGAAGAACTCGAGAGAGAGAAGAACTCGAGAGAGAGAAAGAGAGAGAGAGAGTAGGAAGAAGAAGATGTATTATCACTGTTACTTTAACCACACATATACTTGTACATATATACTGATAGTTATAGATTGTAAGTTAGTTTAAACTAACTAACTCTACTTAACTGACTAACTAACTTAGATGGTGAAGTTACAAGATTGCCCTTATTATACTTGAGTTAGAACATATATCTACAAGTACACATTATTGTGACTCTATTTACTCAAATTTTGTCTCTCACTCATTTATTTTCCACACTTTCTTCTTCTCTTTTTTATTTTCATCGTATCTTTGTTCTCCTCCTTCTCCTACTCCTCTTTAGAATAATCTCTCTACTAAATAGATTTATTCTCCTATATAGCAACTTATGGAGTAAATTTTTAATTATACCGAATTATATATTTAAATCATTATGTAATAATAAGTAATACCATATACCCAATATTATTGTTTTGGAAAATATATTTTATGTTGATTAAAATCTTTAATTATATATATTTACATATGTTTTATGTTTTAATTCAATAAGAATAAAAATTTGATTGAATTTTTTTATAAAAATATTTGAATTTATTTTATTAATAGTACTAATTGTAAAGTGAACCTTTACTGTTTTTTTTTCTTCATAATTTGACATTCAAATACTACTTTTTGAAAAGACTAATCAAATATTGCAAACGTAAAAAAGAAACACTTCTCGAATAAGTTGGCCAAACATAAAATGTTGCTCCCCAAAAATATTTTTTCCAAGAAACACTTTAAAATAAGCAGTTTTTAGTTGCTTGGTCAAATGAACTAGCAGTGATAGTAAAAGAATTAAACCTGTTTTTCCCACTCCCATCACCTCAAAAATAACAAGTTGAAAAGATTGAAGGGGGAAACTACCCTAGTAGAGATTTTAAAGGAATACGATTGAAGCAAAATTAAAGAATTTGACACTATTATTATTAATACTTAATTTAGGTTACTTCAAAGAATGATACAAGACAACCGAGCAATTCTATATTGGTTTACTTTGGCATACAAATTTAACAAACTGGCGTAAGGGGTTGGCTCCTATTACATTGAACCTCATATACCCCTGCTTCAACTTCAATACATAAAAAGAATAGTGCATACATATATTTTCTACAAGGTTTCTTGCATGAACAGAACATTACAATATTTAATGCCATGGAACCTTTGTAAGTTCAGTTAACTTTTCCACGTTACAACGTTGAAACTGGTTGTCACAATAGCAAGAAGCAGAAGCAAAAACACCAAAAATGGCTACTGATATATATAATAATGTATTAGAAGGAAAAACAAAGACCAAAAAACTTCAAAGAATTGAATTATAGGGGATATGCCCATTAAATACCAAAGTCAACATCTTTAACTTTCTTATCTTTAGAAAAGGCAAAATTTGTAAATTTACATCTGAGGTCCAAGCGGCAACCTGCTCATAAATTGCTGATAAATCGATGAGCCATTAGCGAGATCCAATCCAGGATCTGACATAGGTTCCGCCTTGGGTTCTTCCTTTGGAAACATAAATCCTCCATCATGCATGGGTCGCGGCTGTCCCATATATGAATGAACAGGAACCTGCTGTTGCGACTTGCTTTGGTTTGGGTGAAATCCAGCCATTGCTAGAGTAGCTAGACCTTGCTGGTTCATTCCATAGCTAAATCCTGGGGTAGGTCCAAATGAGCCGAGTGAAGGTTGCCTGTCAAAACGTGCCATGGCATTCTGAAGTTGTGCAGGCTCGGGCCTATGTAAATGGCTTTGAGCAGGAGAAGCAGTTACTGGAGCTGGAAGAGTGTTGGAGGCTCCTGAATTAACATGACTACTGTTACGAGCTGCAGGAACATCGTGGTTGTGCTTCCCTTCGTAGGTGGTAATCACAGACTTCAGGTCATGCGACGCCCTCTCAACGTGCTTCCTGACATTGCAGCCAGCACTTGTGCACTTGTAGTAACTCCTGGCAAATAGGAAATCAATCATTTATAGCAAACAGCCTTACAAATCAAAATTGGGGATTCTTATGAATTTTATGAATGTGACAAACCTTGGATTTGGATTCCCTTTAACAACCTTTTGCCCGTATTTGCGCCAACGATATCCATCATCAAGTATGTCCACTTCACTTGTAGTTTGCACCACAACCCTTGGTTCCCTGATGGCTCTAGTGGCACCACTCATATCTGTAGAGTAAGTCTCGAGCTTCCTAGATTATCAAGGAGATAATAACAAATAAGTAATCAGGTCAATATGATAGAATCTTGAAAATCTTATTCATTAAGGTTAAAGATGATAACAGAAACCTTCTTTTAGACTCTGACTCATCTCCTTCACCGTCATAACCTTGTGATACACTGCCATGAGTCCCACGATCATCTTCATCTTCATCATTTGAAAAAGTCGACGACACATCTACTGCACCCCCTGATTCCAACTGGGTGTTATTTTGAACAGGAAAAGAGGCTGATCCATTGCAGTATGCAGAGCCCAAGTGTGCTGACGATGTTACGTCAAGGTTGTTGTTCCTCCAATCAAGACCTCCAGCATCAGGTGCTTTCTGAATGTTTGCCCGACCCAGATCACCATTAGAACCACTTACACCTTGCTCTGCACCGTCTAGCTGTAGTTCACCAAGTGAATTTGTGGATCCAAGGGCTGATCTACGGTTCGGCGGCGGTTTTGGGTGATTGTGGGCTCCCTTGTATATAATCTCGGTAATATGACCCTCGTGAGATCGCTCCACTTTCTTCTTGACCGGACAGTTTGGATGCGTGCACTTATAATAACTCCGAGGATACTCGCTCCCCTTAACTTGTTTCTGCCCGTATTTTCTCCAATTATAACCATCCTCAGCTGGGGCACCAACAACATTTGGATCTCCACCCACTCTTTGATCAATTTCCTCATCTTGCGGCTCATCAAGAGGTGGAGAATGCTCCACATTACTACCAACTGTCTGAAAGTTCCTTGACTCTGGTGTGCCATTACTATCTCTGACATCCTTCTCAGCAGAAAATCTAGGGAAATCAGATGATTGATGAAGTCCCTTCTCGGTCTGAGTCTGCATTTGTGTAGCTTCCATACAGTGAGATAGAAGAGAGTTCTGTGAATGAACTGAAACCTTAATGTTTGGAAAGCATTGCTGAGAAATATTGGAAGAGTTCACCTGCAACCAAGACTAACAAGCAATCTCAGAAATTGGAAACGGACAGAAATTCTGTGCAGAGTGCATGTGAATCAATGTGAAACAGTGAAAGAGACAGAGAGTATGATTACTCTGCTGGTCGGGCCAGGAAACAGAGATGGAGCAGTCTCTGGAACTGGCTTAAAAGAAAAGGACGATGAATTGATACTCTCTAAGGCATTCTCTTTCCTCTTATCAGGATCCTCCATCATAAATGTCGAGTTTCTACTCTCGATGCCGGAGGCAAATAGAAATTTTCCAGTTGTTGGAGATGGTTGCACCTGCAAAACATTGATTGAAGAATTTACATGAAGGAGAACCTTGAAGAAGAATACTTCAATTTTCGGAACTATGATAGTTCTCGTAAGAAATACTACTTTACAAGCACCTAATAGAAGTAACCATCACACCAGGCCAAAAGCAAAATTATTCAAGCAAATTGTGCATTTTAATGATATAGAATCAGAAACAAGATTAGCATCTTAACAATTGCTACAAACTCGGAAGACAAAATCTTCCATTCTGAAGGGCAGAAAAGAATTGTATGGAGTTCCATAAAATGCAAGAATACATTCCATGTAAAAGTGAATGCTTGTGACAGTGATACGCCATAAAAAGGTCATAAAATAAGCAAAAGAATTTACGTTCATTTATGAGCTAGTTGTTTCAAGTAGAACATGATAACGACTTACAACAAATAGCTATCTAAGCAAGTGAGGTGATATCCTTATCTAAGTAGCACAATGGATGTGCTATAGGAACTGTACAACTTTGTCAAAGCAAAACATTAAGGGGTCGTTTGGTTTGAATACGGCTTATGCCGGGATACGTTATGCTGGGATAAGTTATCCTGGTATTGTTTTTTATCCATTGTTTGGTATGTTGTATTAAAATGACAATTGCATAATTTTTAAGAAGAAGGTATAAGTTAGCCCTGCACTAATTACCCCACCCTCTACAAGGTTAAGTTATCCCGGTACTAATTTTAATCTCGGGATAATTTATACCAGGTTTGCAAACCAAACAAAGTATTAAGGTGGTATTAAATTTTTATACCAGCACTGTACCTTCTTATACCTCATACCAAACGACACCTAAAAGTTGCAAAAGTATTCCCCATATTATATACTCTCTCCGTTTCAATCTTATGCACACACTTTCCTTATTAGTCCATTCTTAAAAGAATAAACATTTCTATATTTAGAAACAATTTAACTTTAACCTTTTCATTTTGCTCATTTTACCATTAATGAGAAGCTATTATAGTCATACAAAAATATTATGACCCCTTTTAAGACCACAAGTTTCAAAAGTCTTGCTTTTTTTCTTAAACTTCGTGCCAAATCAAACAACGTCACATAATTGAAACGGAGGGAGTTAATTTCTACAAGTTGCAACAAAGAACAACGATGCACTCTTGATAAAAGATCAAAGAAATTGGTAAGGAAGAACTGTTAAAATTGATACAAATCTGTGTTTTCACAACTCCTCATCGCATTGCAGACTCAATAGCTTATAGTATTTAAACGTGTGTGTCATATCCTTCGATTTTTTGTTGTCATCCCTATTAAACTTCCAGCATTATAGCATAGTTCAGAAATAAGCAACCTAAATCTGGGAATTCAATTACGTGATGGGGGCAAAGTACAAAAACTTAATCATCAAATACATACCAGTGAATTTGAGAGGAAAACAGGAGACTCCAACAGGGTTGTTGGACTAAGACCAGGAGGAATAGTTAAATAAGGAGAACGAACGCCCTGATTCTGCGACAGATCAGCAGGCCTAAGGCTCTCGGTGTTCAGTTTTGGGGCGTTAAATCCAGCTCTAGCTGCCATTCTTTCCAAGAGTCCTCCACGAGAGCTCATTTTCTGGTCAGACTTCACTGTCTGTTCACTGGTTGCATCAGCCTGTGCTCCATCAGAATTGCCAACATGCTCTTGAGGCTCAGAAGCTAAGTTTCCACGTCTATTCTCATTTGGGAACTCAAAAGTTGATCTTGACCCAATATCATCACCTAGCAGTGAAGAGAAAAACGATCTTGGACTTGGGCTTGGAGGCATCCAATCTCCCACAATGGCAACATGGTCATCGAACCCACCCATCAATTGCCGGCACTGTTAGCATGAAATTAAGGAGTAGCATGAAATGAATAAGCCACAAAGATTTTAAACTGCATCACAGCTATGTATTTACTGGTTGCTTCTTAACAATATATATCTGCCATCAACTGACACTCAAATTCACTCTAGGTATTTAAACATCTACCCCTTTTCCAATTTCTAGGAAATAGCAAATACTCGTGAAGAAGATGGATTGTTGCGATTCTCTTGCCAATCATCAATTAAATCTAGTAATCAGAAGACAACAGCAAAAAAGTATATGCCTTCATCATACCCTTTTCTTTTTTTAGGTTATAAATAAAAAAATCCATCGAAGGAGAACAATAAATTGATTACATTCCAATAAAAGTAGAATTTTGATCTAAGGCAGGTGTGAAGAACATGCAATTCTAGAATTTTGATAATAGAAAGTAAAGTTTGCAACTTTACTAAATCTTGAACCACATCAGGATCTAACAAATAAGGAAACAGCAAGAAAAAAAAAAACCATTTTCCAGGCAAAAGGGTCATCAGAAGGGAAAAAAAAACACAACAACATCGTACCTAGAACAAACTGAAAGCATAAACCATGAGCAGTGAGACGAAGAAACATAATAGAGAAACAAGGAAGATAAAAACCCAGGAGAAGAATCAATGATTAAAAAGTGATGTGATGATCAAAGAATAATAATAACAAAAGGCAAAGTACCTGAAGAAATAACATTAAAAAGACAGTCAAAGCAAAGAATGATAAAAATGAAGAAAGACCCTTTAATTTGGCCCTGACCTCAACAGATTGATTGGATTTTCTTTGCTTTTCTGTTCTTTTTCCCACCCCACCAAAAGTCTTTCGCAAAAGCAATCCCCTTCACAACTTGCTGTCAATTTCCCCCCTCTCTCTCTCTCTCTGGAAAAAATAGCTTAGCTTGGTCACAAGATTATCATTGATTAGGCAAAGAAAATAATAAAAATTGAAAGTGGGGTTTGTTTTTTTTGTTTTTTTGGTGGACCTCTAAATGTTTTGGAATCTTTTGAAAGAGAGAACAATAAAATTGAGGATTTTGATGAGACTTTTAACACACACAATTATGATTGCTTTTTCTACTCCTCCTCTTGTCTAATACACAATTCATTTCATTATTATTGTTTGCTTTTCCAAATTTTCTTGACATTAATATGCTGGGCTGGACAAGAGAAAGGTAACAAAAACCCGGTTCTTGAAACGGGAAATATTATCCAAGTTTGACCAGCCAATGATAGACAGCCATATGGAACGGCTAGTTTGACTGTTCGGGCCAATTTTGAGACTAAAATGTTGTGATAAAACGGACAAATGGCAACTAGAGTAATTGCACCGAATTTGTTTTTGTTAACTGCAAGTACATTTTCTTAATTCAATAATTTAAATATTCGCATCGGGTAAGTTCTTCTAAAATATAAATTTAAGATTTTTAATTAAGAATAAATAAATTATTTTAGCAAGTATGAATAATACAAACACCTATTTAATACGTTCTTTTCTATTAATAATTGAAAAGTCTAAAAGAGATAGATTATGAGTTAAAATGTAACTTTTTCATAAATACAACATGGAAAAACTATATTCGTCCTATTCACACCTGAAACCTCTCTTCAGGTGTTGTATATATAATTATATATTTTGCATGCACTGCTTATGATCTATCAGTAGAAAGTTCGATGATTGATGAATTGGAAGTATTCTTGTATTTTGATGGTACACTTCTATTGATGAAAATTTATCACTCACATTCAGCCTTCAGTGTGTGTATATATATATATGGTGAAAAAAAAATTAACAACCTTTGTCCTATATATATTGAATTTTATAGATTTCTTATATGCTTTTTCCACCTTAAGTATGATGAATAGGGTAAGCAATTAGGGGTGTGTTTGGTACGAAGGAAAATATTTTTTTAGAAAATGAGTAATTTTATAAGTTATTTTTTCTTGTTTGGTTGATGAGTTAAAAACTTTTTTTCATTTTCGAGTGTTTGGTTAGAGATTATATTTTTAAGAAAATAATTTTTTATGCTACTCTCCTCTACCCACCTTCCCCAAAATCCCCATGTTCCTTGTATACCTCCCCCCCCCCCCCCCCCCCCCCCGACTCTATTTTCTTTTAGGATTTAATTATATTCTTTAAAATTCACACAAACCCAAAGGAACTAATGTGCTACTTTATTTTTTAACACCAGAACAACGTTAAAACCTGAGCTTGATAACTAAAAAGAAAACACTTTATTCTGTTGAAAAAGAAAGTATTTTTTCTACAACATTAAAAGAAATTACTCATTGTCGAATGAAAGAAAATAGTTTTGCTACATCACATCATGAAAAGAAAGTACTCATTTTGTTGAAATGAAAGAAATTACTTTTTCTATATCATGAAAATAAAGTACTCATTTTTTGAAAAAAAAAATACTTTTTCTATTCAAGGAAAAAGAAAATACTTAATTTGTTGAAATGAAAAAAAATACATTTTCTACATCATGAAAAAAAAATATTTGTTTCGTTGAAATGAAAAAAAATATTTTTTCTACATCATGATAATACAGTACTCAGTTTTTGAAAAAAAAAAATATTTTTTCTATCTCAGGAAAAGAAAATACTTAGTTTGTTGAAATAAAAAAAATATATTTTTTTACATCATGAAATAAAGTACCCGTTTTATTAAAATGAAAGAAAATAGTTTTTTCTACATCATGAAAAAAAAGTACTCGTTTTCTTGAAATGATATAAAATACTTTTATTAAATCATGAAAAGAAATACTCATATTTTTAAAATAAAAAATATACTCTAAATACAACATGAAAAGAAAATAATATTTATAATAGTTCTATTTAGGGTGGTGGTGGATGAGGTTGGGATGGGTGGGGTGTGATCGGGGGAAGGGATAGTGGGTTGGGGTGATTTGGGAGTGGGGTGGTGGGCATGGAAAATAGAGGGGAGAAGGTTGAAAAAGAGGTTTGGAAAATAATTTTCCTCTTTTTGATAAGGAAAATATTTTCCTCCAATTGGAGGAAAATGAGTTGATGAGAAAAATATTTTCAAACATTTAAGCCAAATCAAACATGAGAAAACTGAAAAATATTTTCTGGAAAATATTTTCCGTCGTATCAAACACACCCTAGAACTTCTCTCTAAAAACATTTTTTTTCCATCTTACTACATTCCCTTCTCTCTAGCTTTTTATTTATTTTTTAGTTTTATAATCAGACATCTCTATAACAGCATTTTTATATAACAACAGGTCACTATAAAAGCGAAGTTTTTTTTTAAATTAATTTTCATGTTATGTTATAATATATGTTCTATAACATTACTTTGCTATAATGTTTAAAATATTTGGAATAAACGAGACTATTATAAAAAAAATTAACTATATATATAGTAAATTTTTGGTTCTTTTCATAGAAGGAAAGAGTAACGAGACCGAAATGAGTGCTTTATATGAAAATTGATCTCTTACCTCATTTAATAAAGGCTTTAGGTAGGTGAACCTAACAATTATGTAATAACGGTCATTTTTTCTACTAGTATAGATTAGGAGTGTATAAAAGAATTTGATTAATTGGATTAACTTGATAATTCGAGTCAAATCGGAAAAAAGAGATGTGATTTTGTTTGATTTGGTTTGATATTGGGGGGAAATCTGACCATAATTGGTTGGTTTGGTTTTAACTAAAAAAAATCAAACCGAAATTAAACCAACCCGATATTACATATATACAATTTTTTGAAATATTTTATACGTATAAATATTTATTGTAATGTAATTTATAAATATTTCTTAAACTTTTTCATATTTTTATCTTTTAATGCATTATTTTAGGTTTGGACATAACATTCTTGAATGGTCTAATAAGTTTTATAGCTCATACATATAGTAACTCAAAAAAAGTTCAAATCAATACTAATGCAAGCAAAATAAATTCAATTCAACACCAGAAATGACTATAGTGTTGGAAATATATTATTAGTTTTGCATTAGTTTATAATGAAAATGCATAACTTAGTTTATCTTTTTCTTTAGTGCTTAGACCTATAATTTACTTATTAGACGTACTTATTTTAGCATGACTTATATAATACTCTTAGATTATGTTCATTTTTATTATAGCTTATTAATTAGCAATATTTATTTTATGCGATTTTATTATCTTTGTTATTGAATATTTTAGTACGATGTTATTACTCATATCATATTATTGTGTTATTTTATTAAAAGATATATTACTATATAGTTATATCAATGTATCCTACTAGGACTAAAGAGATATTTGGAGCACAAGTTACACATTTTGTGTTATATATGAAGAAAAAACTAACTTTGTTGGTTTGATTTGGTTTATAAATTTAAAAATCCAAGATGATTCGTTTGCTTTGGTAATTAAAAAATTCGGACCAACTCGACCTATGTACAACCACAGTATAAATGTTTGTGCAAAAGTAATTTTTTTGTAGAATTATGATTAAGCTTCCTATAATTGCACAATTGAATTTCATTTATAGTCATGCATCCGGTAGTTGACATGTTGTACAATGTTTCGTGCATATTGACAGAGGCAGAGTTAGGATTTTAACTTTATGCGTTCTGGATTTTAGAACAATGATTTCAAGTATTAAAAATTAAGTTCTAAATTTGATAATACAAATACATTATTTGAGCAAAAGCTATTGGGTTCGATCGAACTCGTAGCCCGACTTACTTCTAGCTCCGCTGCTACACATTGATAGGACAATTAGATATATGGAAGCCAGTACCCAAAATTAAAAATACAATCTTTAAAACAAAAAATAGAGAGAGAGATAGCAAAAATAAGAGGAACCAGCTCTAAACAAGAGCGTGAAATCGCGATTTGGTTTTGGCTTAGCTCTTCGGAGCCCCCAACATTACATTCCGAATTGTCACAATTATTATTACCCATTCAAGGATGGTAGCTTCGTGAGGACAGTGTGAATGCATTATTATGTCTTTTCATTATAAGTCTGCACTTATAATAATGTGTGTTTAATGTTTATACATGTTTGTACAATCAACTCGTTTATTAAGTAATTATAGATAAAGATCTTGATAAATATTAATTAATATTTTACCCTTAAAATGGTACAGTGAAATTTGTTACGTGGTTTATAGACAAGAGAACTGTTTTGATCCAAAAATAATAAATAAACTAAATTAAAAAATAAGACTTAGCGGTTAAGAGAAAAAAAAATGACAAGCTTGGCTCCGAGAGCAATGCCTCCGGGAACGGAAGTGAAAATAATATAAAGAGCAAGTAAAGTTCTTTTATTTAGCTTGAGAATAGAATGTAGCATAAGTTTTGCCAAGAATTTTCTGTCCTACAATGGCAGTTGAGTCTACTATTTATAGCTATACCTAGGAAACAAGATCTCAGGATCAAGCCCCTCTTAAATGACAATAAAGAGACCATTCACGAATATGTAACAACAGTCCATGAATGAAAATATTCTATGTAACGGCTACCCATTTAATGTCAGGGAATATTCTTCATTGAACACTATCCGATGGCAAGCATTCGATCTGCTCACGTTGATCATGCTCCCTCCGGGGTCTATCCGATGTCAATTGTAGCTTTTTCTCCCGGTACTGGTTATTACCTGATTTTCTCTATATATATATTCGGTTCCATGTGTCACGCTATCATTCGATCATTTTATGTAAACCAATTATACCTTATACGATAATTTAATAAAAAAGTAATTAACTTAGTGTTACATACTAAGAATTCCATTTGGCCATGGATTTTGGGAGTTCTTTTGAAGAAAAAAATGAAAACAATGTTTGTTCATAGAATATGATCAGTTTCTAAAAATAAATTTGACTTCATCTTGAGTTTCCAGCTCGTATGATCATTTTTCCAGTGACAACCGAAACCCGGTAGGGGCCTTCCCACGTATGATCCAGCTTCCCAACGTTGATTTCCCTAGTGTTCTGAGTTACTTTCCTCAAAATCAAGTCTGCTAGTTTAAAGTAGCGGAGATTGTAGTATCTTTTCATCCTTTGTTTCTGAGCCACCATCCTCACGTGTGCCAAGTCCCTACGTTTATCGAGCAGTTCCAGCTTCACCGACAATGCCTCATTATTTGCTTCTTCATTTGTTCGGGAGAACATCAAGGTTGGTTCCCCTATTTCCATCGGGATCAGAGCATCCACGCCGTATACGAGGGAGAAAGGTGTCTCTCCCGTGCTTGATTTTATCGTTGTCCGGTACGCCCATAGCACGCCCAGTAATTCTTCGGGTCACTTTCCTTTAGTCGTTTCTAACCTCTTTTTGAGGTTTTGGATAATCACCTTATTGGTCGACTCTGCCTGCCCATTAGCACTCGGATGGTATGGTGAGGATGTAATTCTTTTGACTTTCAAGTCGTCAAGAAATTTCATGATTTTAGAGCGTATGAATTGTGGTCCGTTATCGCAAGCAATTTCCTTTGGTATTCTGAATCGGCATATTATGTGCTCCCACAGGAAGTCAATCACTTCGCGCTCACCAATTTTTTGGCATGGACCTACTTCAACCCATTTAGTAAAGTAATCGGTTAAAATTAAAAGAAATCTTACCTTTTCGGGACCGGTGGCAGCAGACTGACTATGTCCATCCCCTATTTCATGAATGGCCATGGGGACAATACCGAATGCAAGAGTTTTGCCGGTTGGTGTACCAGTTGTGCATAGCGCTGACAGTTGTCGCATTTTTGAATGATTCCTTTGCGTCTTTTCCATCTGAGGCCAGTAATATCCTGCCCTAACCAGCTTTAGTACCAACAAATCTGCACCGGAATGGTCACCACAAAATTCTTCATAGAACTCTCTCATCATGTAGTCCGCCTCCAAGGCTCCTAAACATCGGGCCAACGGGCCTTGGTACGATCTCCTATATAATTGTCCACCCATAAGGCTGTAGCGAGCCGCTTTGGTGCATAGTGTCCGGGACTCCTTTGGGTCTTCGGGCAACATGCCATACCGAAGAGACTCGATGAACTCATTCCTCCGGTCCTAGATTAGGTTAGTTCTATTTACTTCACAATAGTCGTCCACATCTAGTACTGAAATAGGAAGTCGAATGACAGTACCGGTGCCAGATCCTTTCATCTCCGTAGATGACCCCAAATTAGCGAATGCATCTACTTCCACATTCTCTTCTCTCAGAATGTGTGCGATTGACCGTTCTTTGAATCGTGCAAGCAATGCCTGGATTTTATTTACATACTATTGCATGTGTTTCTCTTTTGTGTTGAAAATCCCGTACACTTGGTTCACTACCAACTGTGAATCACATTTGATCTCTATGACCTCCCAGGGCCAGCTCGAGTCCTCCAATCAAAGCGTCATACTCGGCTTCATTGTTAGTTAACGAAAAAGTTCTTATGGCCAGCCTCAGGGTTTTCCCCAAGGACGTGATTAGGACTACCCGAGCCAGCTTCGTCCACGAACAAGGTCCAAACTCCTGATTTTGTTTCCGGCATTAGAACCGTTCTTTAGCATCCAAGGGTGATAGCTTAGGACTGAAATCGGCCACAAAGTCAACCAAAACTTGTGATTTGATCGCAGTTCTATGTTTGTACTCAATATCAAACTCACTAATTTTGATTGCCCACTTGGCCAGCCGGCCTAATAACTCAGGCTTGTGAAGAGCATTCCGTAAGGAGAAAGGTGTCACAACAGCGATTGGGTGGCACTAAAAATAAGACCTAAGCTTTCGAGAGGTGACTACGAGAGCTATGGCTAGTTTCGAGGTGTGAATAACGAGTCTCCGCTCCTAATAAAATTTTGCTAACATAATAGATAAAAAAAAATTGCATACCCTCATCCTCCCGGACTAGAACGACACTTACCGCTACCTCCGAGACCGCTAATTATATTAGTAATTGTTCACCTTCCCTTTGTTTTGATAGTAGCGGGGGTCTTGATAGATAATGTTTCAGGTCTTTCAAGGCCTGCTGACATTCCAGAGTCCATCTGAAATTGTTCTTATTCTTCAGAAGTGAGAAGAATTAATGACATTTTTCCGAGGATCGAGAGATGAACCTGCTCAAACTGGCCAATCTTTCGGTTAGCCTCTGTATTTCTTTTACGCTCATTAATTCATCCGGGATGTCTTCGATGGCCTTGATTTTTTTGGGATTTACAGTGATCCCTCTATGTGAGACCAAGAAACCCAAGAACTTATCGTTGCCAACCCCGAACACACATTTTTCTGGGTTTAGCTTCATATTATGCCTCCTCAAGATATCGAAGGTATCTTGGAGGTGCTTTAAATGATCACCTGCATTCAAAGACTTTGACCAACATGTCATTTATGTACACTTCCATTTTTTTACCTATTTGCTTTTCGAACATCTTGTTCACAAGCCTCTGATAAGTGGATCCGGTGTTTTTAAGCCCGAAAGGCATCACATTATAACAATATGTACCAACGTTCATTTTGAATGAAGTTTTTTAGTGATCCTACAGGTTCATCTTGATTTGATTGTACCAGGAATAGGCATCGAGGAAACTCATTAACTCGTGTCCGACCGATGCATCAATAATTTGATCAATGTTTGGCAATGGGAACGAGACTTTAGGGCACGCCTTATTCAAGTCTTTATAATCTACGCACATTCAAAACTTGTTAATCTTTTTAGGAACCACATTTGCATTAGCTAACCATTCGGATACTTTAACTCCAGGATTGAACCGATGTCAAGTAGTCAAGTTACCTCTTCCTTAACAAACATGTATCTGACCTCGGCTATTGGAAATTTCTTTTGCCTTACCGGAGGGAATCTTGGGTCCAGTCTTAGCTTGAGCACGACCACCTTTAATGGGATACATGTCATATCTGAGTGCGACCATGCAAAACAATCAACGTTAGCTTTAATAAAATTAATAAATCTTGACCTGATTTTAGGATTGAGTCTTTCTCCTAAGTGAAACTTCCTCTTCAATAAGTCTTTGAACAAAGCCACTTGCTCGAGTTCTTATGCCGTAGATTTGGTCGCATTCGTCTCTTTCGGTACCTGAAAGTATCTTGGTACCTGGTGGATTCCGATGACTCCTCACCCTTATCATCTTCACTTAGCACGGGAGTAGGTGTCGGTTCCTATAATTGCTATTTGTTGGGTTCCTTCCCTTTACTGGTGAAAATCGACACTGCGTTCATTTCTCTTGCTACCAGTTGATCTCGTCTTATCTGCTTGATTCCCTCTGGACTCGGGAATTTTAGCAGTTGGTGATACGTTGATGGTACGACCTTCATCTCATGTAACCATGGCCTATCGAGAATTATGTTGTAGCCCGTGTCGCCGTCCACCACTTCAAATAAGGTGGTCTTTGTTATCCCTTCGACGTTCGTGGGTAGCAGGATCTCTCCTCAGGTTGTTACACTTGCCAAGTTGAACTCGGCAAGGAGCTTTGTTGCCGGAGTGATACATCCGATTAATTTGGCTTGTTCCATCACTCTCCGTTGAATGATGTTGGCTAAGCTTCATGGGTTAACAACGCTCTTAATCTTGAAATCTAGAACATTAAGAGAGATTACTAGGGCGTCGTTACACGGCAGAAGATGTCTATCGGCGTCCTCCTCCGTGAAGGTAATGTCATCTTTGGCAACTTTTCGGAGTCTCTTGATGTGGGTCATCGATACCTTCGTCTTCTTGGCCGATGAGAAGGTTACACCATTTATTTCATTCGCTCCAAAAATTATGTTGATAATCAATCGATGAGGGCTTTCTCCATCTTCGAGGGTTTTGCTTTGTCCCCATTGCAGTCATAATTGTTCTTGGCTCGGTCGCTCGAGAAATCCATGAGATGGTTATTTTTAAGCAACATTTCCACCTCCTCGTGCAGATGCCGACAGTCCCCAGTTCTGTGGCCCTGATTACCATGATATTCACACTACAAGTTAGGATCCCTCTAGTTGGGATCAGATTTGATCTTCTTCGATAATTGTGCTTCTTTGATATTCCTCATCGTCGATACCAACTCCACTATACTGATGTTGAAATTGTAATCTGACAACCTGGTATAAGTGGAATCCCGGGTCACCGATGCCTCTTTTTCTTGCAACGATATGTTGTTTCGACCACGTTCAATTCTTCTTTCGGGAGAGAACCTATCCTAGGACTGGAACCTTTTGCTGTCGCGTCCCTCGTCTCTCTCGTAAGGCAAGAACGACCTTTAGATGATCGCCGATATACATCAAAACCATCCTTGAACTTCTCTCAGTTCTTGTCTCAGTCCCGCCCCTTGTTTGATGCCAAAACCCGAGATGATCATCTTCTATACTTATTTTTTATTCATAACGGTTATGGATATCTTCCCATGTAGTCGCTTGGAATTCGAGCAGGCTTTCCTTCAACTTCTGAAAGGCGTCGGAGCTCTTCGGGTACGAACCCTTTGTGAATGCCTCTGTTGCCCATTTGTCTGGTACGACCGGTAGCAAATTCCTTTCTTTCTGGAATCTAATCACGAACTTCCCCAGCAATTCGGACTCACCTTGTGCGATCCTAAATATGTCCACCTTCCTGGCTTGGACCTTTCTGGCCCCTTGCATGGGCCTTAATGAATGAATCTGCAAGCAATTCAAAAGAGTAAATTGAATGCTCGGGTAAAAGTGAATACTATGTCAATGACCCCATAGTGAGGGTTTCTCCAAACTTTTTCAGTAGAACCGATCTGATCTCATGTTGAGCCAAATCGTTCCCTTTCACAGTCATTGTATAAGTTGTGATATGTTCCTAAGGGTCTGGAGTCCCATCGTATTTTGGTATGTCCAGCATCTTGAATCTTTTCGGGATTAACTCCGGTGTTGCGCTCAGTTTAAAAGGCAATTGAGTATGTTTTTTCGAATCCGAGCCCTTCAAAACTGGTGGTGCGCCTAGAATATGATCCATTCGAGCGTGAAGCTCCTTCGTGTTCTGATCCAACCGCCCGATCATCTCCCTTATGAATCTCATGAGTTCGGTTTTAAAGGGGTCATTACCGTTCGTTATCGGGTCCTCTACCAGTCCCCTCGGCCCTGTCAAAGCCTACTTCAATCCTCGGGGTATTGTTATCAACTTTTTGAGTCGTCTTATTTGCAGGGATGTTGGGCAGAACCGGGCTTCTTCCATTTGCGTAGTTAGAAGCTCCTAACAACGCATGCTTCAATTCCGTCATGACCTGGTCCTGCCTTGAGAGGTGGCCCATGATGGCCTTCTGTTGCTCTCTCAAGAACCTTACTGTTTACGCAACATATTCATCTTCTGTGTCGTCGGGAGTAGGCTCCCGTACATGTCGTGGGTACTATCCTCCACGGATCGGAGTTGCCTCATCCCCCTCGCTTCGGGTGTCGCTAGTTGAATCCTCGTGTTGAGGTAGATTTTCATGTCCCTCAATGTTGTGTGCGATATTGACATCGTTAGAGAAACAAAGAATCTAACAAGTTAGTAATAAACGGAAGGATCAACTCAATTACGCAACTATCTAAGACTCACGGTGGGTGCCAAACAGTTTACCCGGAAAACAGTATAATTGAATTTGTTACGTCGTTTATAGACAAGCGAATTGGTTGATCCAAAAATGGTAAATAAACTAGATTAATAAATCTGACTTAATGGTTAAGATCAAAGAAAATGACAAGCTTGACTCCAAGAGCAATGCCTCCGGAGGACAGAAGTGAGAATAATATAAAGAGCAAGTTCTTTTATTTTGCTTGAGAATATGATGTAGCATAAGTTTTGCCAAGAATTCCCTGTCCTACAATGTCTGTTGAGTCTACTTTTTTATAGTTATACCGAGGGAAACAAGATCGTAGGATCAAGCCCCTCTTATATGAATAAAGAGGTCACTGATGAATATGTAACAGCAGATCATGAATGTAAATAATCTCGGTAACGGCTGCCCATTTAATGCCAGGGAATATTCTTCATTGAATGCTATCCGATGGAAAATATTCGATCTGCTCACGTTGATCATGCTCCCTCCGGGGTCTATCCGATGCCAATCGCAGCTTTTGCTCCCGGTACTTGCTATTACACGATTTGCTTTCTACATGTCTTTGGTTCCACGTGTCACACTACCATTCGGTCATTTAGTGTACGGAAAATGGCTTAAACTACTCATAATGCTTACTAAATGGTTTATAAGTGCCCTCCGCCCATCTATCCGTCCGAAAAAGCACACGACGTTAATTCTATTAACAAAAATACCACCACGTCTAACGGCATAATTGGTGGCCCTTTCATTTAATGACGTGACAATTTTTTACTGGGTCCCGTTGCATGGTCAACCGAAAACCAAATATGGGTCTTATTTCTGTCCAATACCGGATCCGACCCTATGGTTAGTTATCCGAGTAACCCCCCCCCCCCCCCCCCCACGTTCTTCTTCTCCCAATCTTGAAATGAAAATTACTCCTCCTTCATTATATTTTCAGTTCACTTATTTTATTTCTCACTTAACAAATCACCGGCCCACCAGTATCGTCGCCGCTGCAGTTGCTCTTCTCTCTTCCCTTCAACCCTCCCCCTTCCTCCAAAATCCCTACTCTTCCCCTCCATCTCTCTTTACATCGGGAGCTTAGATACTGATCTTCCAATTTTCAGTAAATAACATCAAAATATGTCTTCGATTTACGATGATGAGTATGTCGTCGCTTCTGGGATTGAGGATTTCTTCGGCCAAAATTTAATCCACCAAAATAAAAACTTTGTTCATAGAATATGATCAGTTTTTAAAAATAAATTTGAAAAAAATAATTCAAGTTCCCAAAAACTGGCTTGGGACAGTTTCTCGGTGGAAATTTTCTTTCCTCTCGCATACTTTAAATTTTTTTCAAATAAAATGCATGTTCAAATACAATTTTATTTTTTAAGCGGAAAAGGGTCTGATATGTCCCTCTACTACGATAAATTATTTAAAGTTGTCCTCTGTTATACTATCGGATCATAAAACTCCTTATCGTCTTACTATCCACACACATATATCCTTTAGTGGACGGAGGGAACACGTGGCACTCATCCGTGCTTCTTTTAAATCTGGTATCTTAAGACTTGACCCAATCCATATTACCCGATACCCAAACCAATTAAACAGTAAAATATAACTCAAAAGAAACATCAACCCTAAGTTATAGTCCTACGGCCATTTTCATCAAACCCTCTGTGCTCTAAGCTCCATCAAAACTGCCGATTTCAACAAAATTTATTATTAATTCCTTTTCTGTTGGTAATGAAGCTAATGTAAGAAAACGGCAACTTTCTGCATCAAAGAGATCCTCACAAACAAAAATAGAGACCCCAACTAAAGAATCTGATGCAAATAAAGTTGTACGAAATGGCACAATTACAGTGGCTTGAATCTTCAATTAAATCATGAATAAGGAGGCTACAAGTCAAAAAATTAAATAAAAAGAAAAAAATAGTTTCTGATGGTGCAAGTAGCTTCCAAATATGGAGAAAAATAAAAAGGAATTTTGACACTGTTCTATGAAGTTTTGAGCAAAAATATCTTCTGTAAAGACATGATGGGAATCACGAAGAAGATGAGAGTGAATCCCATCAAACAATTTTGTTGAATCTTTTTTTTTTACTATTATTTTTTTTCTCCTTTTGCATTTTCTAATATTCCCTTTTGTGAAATATTTGTGAATGTAAATTAAATGGGCGTCCATATATGAAATTTGAGATCTCTAATCTTTATAATCTTCATCTTCTATCTTTCTTTTTCGATGTTGATAATTTGCTTTACAAGTATTATTACTTAGATCACATATAGAACACGAGTACTTCGTCCCCAGCAGAGGTAGATTTAAAACGATTAATCAATTTTTGAGTTATATTTTACGGGTTAATTAGTTTGGGTACCGGGTAATATATTTTATGATCTAATAGTATAACGAGGGATAATTTTAAATAATTTATCATAGTAGAGGAATATATCAGATTTTTTTTCATTTTTCAAGTTTCAACACGATCTATATACAAATAGAATCTAAAATTTATTGAGGATGTGAAATAATATTTACATTCTCGACAAATATAACTTCTAACTGTAATGAATACCTTTTATTTAAATCATATTTGTGAGCACGAACACGATTATTTATGATTCTCTTGAAAGATGTAGACAAAAAAGCCTAATTCTTTTTTCCATGAAAACTTCCACAGGATAAGTTCATGTTCAATTCTCACCCAACAATTTTTTTCATTTTTAATTAAGAATATAAGAAGAGTTAAAGTTAAATGCATTTATAGTATTACACTGTGAAAGCATTATGGACCGCTCGATTGTCCGTATTAGGTGCTAGTGTGATTTAGCATAGAGGGAACAACGTATTTCAGACCATTTATTTGGAATCATTGGAGGTGGGTGGTGGGGGACATTGACTTATTTAGAGTATATATATCTACCCTATTTTGTAATCAAAGAAAGAATGATTGGCACTGGCTATTTTATTCTGCACCAGAAAAGGACTTCCACACACTTCACGGAATTTTGTTATAAATTAAAAAAAGAGGAACTACTGAAATTTAGTAATGGCAAATTTCCGTTACTAAATTTATGACAAATTAAGATGGGCAGCAAAAGGCTAGCTACAGCATCTAAGGAATGTATATTGGAAATTATGCACTGATGACTGACCTAGGGATTATGAAGGGGGAAATAGTTGAATCTATTTAGGTAAATGAGTATAGTTTTGTTAGTGATAACAACATATGCCAATTGGGACCAAACAAGCAGGCGAATTTTCTGACATCTAATTTTATTATTACTCTAAATAAACAAAATAGGTGACTATTAAGCATCTGATTTCTAATGCCATGTGCAGGCTGTCGCCTCTCCATCAGCGACGAAGATGACGAGGAGCAGCTCCTTAAATAAAATATTTATTCTTAACTCTTTCACATGCAAAGTCCTTAATTATCTTTTATAATCGATTTCTTCTAATAATTTTTTAATATATATAGTCATATATGGCATGGAAGAGAGAGAGAGCGCGCGCTAATTCATTTGATTTTCTTCTTTTTTTAAAATTTTATTATCATCTTAACTCAACTAGATTAATGACATGTTCATATAAAAAACACTCCCCTTTATCACTAATTTAGTTTTTTATTGCTCGAGAAAATTTTATCAAGAGTTCCTTTTTGAGATTATATTAAATTTTCAACTCTTTTCTCTCTCTTTTTTTGGGATAGGAAGATTTATATTTTCTAGTTGATATATTTAAATTCTAATAAATATTTAAAAAATATACCTATGAAGTAAAAATAACAAATATAAGATAAAAAGAAACTAGAAGGTTAGAATGAAAGAACCGGATTCAAGAAGTTTTAAGACTTAATTCCAAATTTTGTATTGTTATTTTCAAATATTTTTTACAAACTTAAACGTGAGATAAAATAGAAATGAGACGCAATATGTTGTATCGAAAGTAAATGTTAACTATGGTTTTGTAGAAGCAATAGACATTATCCGAAGTTTTGAAAAAAGAATAGTTGATCGTAGACAAAGTAAGAAAGAATATAAGACAAAGTAGGTAAATTGATGGAAAAAGTGAAATAAAAGAAAGAGAGTGTATAGTTTTAACACATTTTCTACTGAAAAAGTCAAAAGTGGAATAACAATTTTCCTTATCAAATCCATTCCTCGATAGTATGTAGTGATTGATAGAGTAATTCGTATTTCACTATTTTTTAAGTAAAATGGTCACTTATTCACAAAACTAAAATGTTCCTTTTCCTTTTATATGAAAATTTTAATTTTCTTAAGAATAATACTCAATATTTTCCATAAATTATAATCATATTATTTTTAGCCAAATTTGGAGGCTAACGCAACAACTTTAGTTACTTCATGGTTAAGATGACACTATTTCGAAATGCCATTGAACTTATTGATCATTTATATTAGGATTTAATAATTATATAATTTAGAAAATCGTTTAACACAATCGATAAAATATGAACTAAAATTATTAAATTCAGAACTAAAACAATTTTTTGTATTTACAAAACGAGGTTACCATTAATTTGTGGTACGAAATGAAGTCATAAAATCCGACAACGCCACACAAAGCATTGGATATGATATTTGTTTCGTCCACAGCTATGAAAAGGAAACAGAAAAATAGAGAAGAAGTATTTTGTTTATTGAATGGCAGTCCAATGTTTGGCATCTGGCAGACCCAGTCAATAGAGGATGTTTAGACCAAGTCTTTGTCCTTTCCTACTCACACTACTCTATCCTTCCCTCTACATATGACTACACAACTCAAACTGGCATGGATTTCTCTATCCTAAACCGATTCAATTCATTTTTTCTTTATTCTTTTTTCTGCTTTTTTCCTTCTGGCTGCCCGTTTACTGCAACATCACCCTCCTTTTTTATGCGGACTTGGACTAACAATAATAAAAGTAGGCCTATCAATTTTGGCCCAAGCCCAGATCCTAGTTATTGATCCCATCCATTGATTTTTACCTAGTTATACTAGGGGACTTTATATCCGTACCCACTTTTTGTGTCACGTTTTAACTTATACTGTTTTTGCGCATAACTTCAGCATGCAGGGCTGAAGTAGCAAAGGCAATCACGCAAAACTTCAGCTTCTAGTAGACGGGCCTTAAGTAGCTTGCGAACTTCAGATCTAGAGCTGAAGTTGTTGTCTTGTAACTGGGGAACTTCAGCATACGGGGCTGAAGTTCTCCAGTTATAAAAATAAACACTTCAGCATACGGGGCTGAAGTTCCCCCAATTACACTGGGGAACTTCAGATCTAGAGCTGAAGTTTTGTCTGCATACGGGGCTGAAGTTCCCCAGTTATAAAGACAAAAATTTCAGCATACTAGACTGAAGTTCCCCAGTTTACAAAGACAGAAGTTCTCTAGAGATGAAGTTTTGTCTTTGTAATTGTCTTTATAACTTGGGAACTTCAGCTCTAAAGCTGAAGTTTATAACTAGAAAACTTCAGCTCTAGTTTTGTCTTTGTAACTGGGGAACTTCAGTCCCGTATGCTGAAGTTTTGTCTTTATAACTGGCGAACTTCAGCTTAACTGGTGAACTTCAGCTCAGCGAGGGAAAGAGAGCTGAAGTTATTTAAAAAGTGGGTACAAGTTAAAAGTTTTTAAAAAAAGCGGGTATAAGTTAAATGGGGGCGACCAAACAGGGTGCCCCGCGCAATTTTTACGTTATACTATAATAGAAATCTATTTACCACTTTTATTTTAGGTTCCTTATTAATTACTTTGTATATCTATATTACTGGTTATATACAAAACTATAAAAAAAAAGAAATTCAAGACCCCTTAAATCTAGCCTATCAGTTACATGACACTTAATCCCATTTCCATTAACTCCTCCTACATTTAAGATTCTTTATTTTTCCAAAGGGTTACAAAATATCCTTTCTCTTTCTTAACAGTTACCCAAACTTATTTTTACCTATAGTAAGAAATCTCTCTTACCAAAATCTTGCTTACCCAAAGTTAACCCCCCCCCTCCCCCCTCAAAATTGCAGATTCTTTTCTTCTTCCAAAACTTTTGAAATTCAATTTCTCTTTCTTACTAATCACCCAAAATCTCTATTTCTTATTGATACTATACGGCGAAATTCGGAATATTGCTCTAGAATCAAATTGTGGGTAAGTTTTGAATCTTGTTTTCTTTCTTTCTAAAATCCTTATTGTATGTGACTTGTATATGATACATCAATACCCAAAATAATATTCAATACAATACTAATATAATTATAGTACGGTTATATTAAATTTTTAGTATAGATTTGAGATTGAAACTTGAAGAAGATGAAGATCATAATTATGTCAAAATTTTTTAAGAAATGTATCGCGATTGTATTATAATTGTATATGTACCATAATTCTTGAAGGAATTGTATTACAAATGTATGATAGTTGTATATTCGTGGTATATTGTTACGAGCAGTTGTGCATTCGTGACGAATTTCATATTTTGTATCACAAGTATGATAATTATATATTAATTTATTAATATTGTATCAGGTATTATTTTGGGTGTTTATATATCAGATACAAGTTAGATACAATTGTGATACACGTATGATACATTTATGTTTTAGGCATTGATATATCTGATACAATTCAAATACAATTATGATACAGTTATCATAAAATTTTAGAATATTTTTTAATAATATAAAGTTGTCGATAATGGTGGAAAGAGTTAAGATGGAGATTTTGGGCATAGATTAAGAGATTTTGATGTAAGAGAGAGAGAGAGAGAGAGAGAGAGAGAGAGAAGAGGACAAGAAATAAAAAGGAAAGGATATAATTGAATTCCTTAATTGAAGACACTAATAATGGAGTGAGAATCTTTTAAGAAGCAATATATACAATTTGTAAAAAAAACTAAATACTTATTAAAAACTTCAAAACATAGAGAACATAGGTAAATAAGTTTCTAATATAGTATAGCTAGATAACATTTATTGAATTCAAATCATCTTAACCCAATCCATCTCAACCCATTTAAAGTTGGGTTGATTTTTAGCCCAAATTGATCCATGAGTAACTTTGCCAAAATATCTTAGAAATAAATTTACTTTTCTTGTTTGACATGTTATATATGACCATAACAAAAGAAAAAAGGTCTTATTTAGTAAATATGCAATTCATAAGAAAACAACATATATTAACTAAAGATTGATAGGAGTTGGTTGGGTTGTGCTATGACCCAAATTTTAGATTATCTTGGCCCAACCAATTTTAGCCAAAGTAACTTTTAGACGGGTCATTTGACCTGCTCAATTATTGACTCAGCCCATTTTTGACTAGCCCAAAATCGATCCAACATGTCCATTTGACACCCCTAAATAAAAGTAAACTCATACAGACATAGTGAAAATTAAAATCATAATAAGAATTATCCGTACAAACTAAATTAGATCTCAATAACCTATATATTGAAGATTAAATGCACGTAACAAACATGCATCTCTAGTCCCCACACACTCATTGTGCCTTGCTCCTATTTTTTTTTCCCATTAAAAATGGTTTCACAATGCTTGTTAATTTCTTTTTTCTAAAAGAATTGGCAATTTTCATATTATGTATAATAGCCTTATTATATATTTCAACAATAACTCCCTCCTACTAGTTAATTATTTTGATATAATATGACATATTTAATATTTAAGCATAAAATGTTAGTGTTAAGCACAAATAGTCTAGACACCCATGAAATTAGTGGAAGGAAGACTATGAAGCTTCACTATATTATATGGGTATAATTCTATATAATTGGTATTATTTATATGTATCGGCTAGTTAAAAATAAGCACTGAATTCGAGCAACTATTTGGGTAAAGATCTCTTTGAAGAATGCATGTCAAGAAGAACGAATATAACGTAAAAATTGCATGAGGCGTCTTATTTGGTCGCCTCTTTTAAGTTATATCCGTTTTGTTTTTTCGTTTGTATTCGTATTCATTTTTTTTATTAAAAGTATTTTAAAAAGATGATTTTGCCCTTCATTAATAAAAGACTATTGACAAAACTTCAGCATGTTTTAGTATGAAGTTTTAGCAAATGAACTAAATAAATTCAGCATGCATTAGAAAAAAACTCATTAGAAAACTATATACTGCAAAACAATAATTTAAGCATGTTTACTCTAAAGTTTTAGTAAATGAACTAAAAAACTTCAGCTTGTTTAGACTGAAGTTTATGATAAAACTTATGACAAAATTGTAGACTGCGGGACAAAACTTCAACATGTTTTGGTGTTAAATTTTAGCAAATGAACTAAATAAATTCGGCATGCATTAGCAAGAACTCATTAGAAAATTATATACTGCAAGATAAAAACTTAAGCATGTTTAGTATGAAATTTTAGCAAATGAACTAAAAAACTTAAGCATGTTTAATCTGAAGTTTTAGCAAATGAACTAAAAAACTTAAGCATGTTTAGTGTGAAATTTTAGCAAATGAACTAAAAAAACTTAATTTAGTCTGAAGTTTTAGCAAATGAATTAAATAACGCATTACCAAAAGCTCATTAAAAAAATTACATACTGCAAGATAAAAAATTTAAGCATGTTTAGTCTGAAGTTTTAGCAAATGAACTAAAAAACTTACGCATGTTTAGTCTGAAGTTTTAGCAAATGAATTAAATATTTCAGCATGCATTAGCAAAAACTCATTAGAAAATTACATATTGCAAGACAAAAACTCAAGTACGTTTAATATGAAGTTTTAGAAAATGAACTAAAAACTTAAGCATGTTTAGTCTAAAGTTTTCACAAATGAACTAAAAAACTTAAGCATGTTTAGTATGAAGTTTTAGCAAATAAACTAAACAACTTCAGCATGATCAGACTGAAGTTTCGGTTAAAACTCATGACAAAACTGTAGACTGCAGGATAAATAATTTCAGCATGCATTAGCATGAAGTTTTAGCTTCAATGCGAAACAACTTCATGCTATATTAGCATGAAGTTTAGCTTCAACATGAAAAAACTTCATGCTACATTGGCATGAAGTTTTTAACTTCAAGGTGAAACAACTACATGCAAGTGTGATTCTAAAGATGAATCTGGACTAGTTTCTGATTTTTCGATAAAGCTGCTGAGAGGAGAGGGGATCTTTTTTCACGAAAGAGGTTGCAGATCACACGATTAATGCGTGATGCAGGTTTTATATCTTTTGTCAGGGTTGTAATTATCATACTATTACGGATTTTTTGTCAGGTGACTACCAAATCAATAATTTTTAAAAATAGGGTATAAGTTAAAAGATGACACAAATATAGGGTACGACTACAACCCCCCTCCCCCCGAATATAACTTTTTAGTGGGCCAACTTATTAAGGCTCATTTGCAGAATGTATCTCAAGATAGAAAGCCCAAATTGTTTTGCAAACATAATATAAGCCCACCTCTTTTTTGTGCTTGAATTGCCAAAATAAACATCTTCAGCGTCGGACCGGACTTTTGGATTAATTGGTAGGCAAAGATCACTTTTAGCCGGCGGAAAAACTATATATATACACACATATATTCGGCTATTATTTTGAAAGCGGTATAGGAAGTGAAAGGGAGGATGGAACAAGGTGTAGGGATAGATTATAGAAAGTAATTTTATTTTCGAGGTTTTTTCTCCCATGTAATTTTCTTGAACAAATAGGATCAAATCCATTAGGCAAAAATGAACTTTTGGCTTCATAACTCAAATAATTAGTTCATAACGCGAATTTGTATCTAAGAATGTTATCTGTCAATCCAAAGTTTTTCACTTCTACTCAACTCTTCTTTAAAAGTTAAAAGTGAATTCAAAAACTAAGTTACGTAACAATATATAGAGTTATCATTCACCAATTAGCTAAAAGTAAGAGAAAGTTAAAGTCATTATATACATTTTGAAAAGCTTCTATAATTTGATAAATCAAATCAAGCTTTTTATCACTGTTTAAGGAGAAAATGGAATCGATGACATTACTATTGAGCTTTAGCGTCAATTAGCTAATGATCACCATCTATGAAACTCCTTTAGGACCACCAATTGACAATTGCAATAATACTTGATCGATTTTACCAACATTTTCTTCTCTAAATCTTTTCAAAGTTTCTTGGCTTATTTATTTAGTGTTGAAATTTTGGGGCCTAGCCATGTGACCTTTTGTTTTACGTGGTTCATAGACTAGAGTTAAGGTATTAACTTTTTTTCAATTTATATATTTAATATTCGGTGTTGGCATGTATGATGGAATTTGTTTAGATGTATTTGAGATGGAATATGAAAAAATACAACTTTTGTTTTCGTATCTTAGAAAGAGAATTCTTGAAATTAACTCTCGCAGATGAATATAGACTCAATTCTTAAATGAGGGGGGCTTTTTGCTTTTTGGATGTCCCAGAGTTGAGAAATAATGCCTCTACTCGGGGTTTATTATATTGGATTTACCCGAGACAATGCCAAAGTCACTGAATGGAATAGATTTCTCTAAGGATAATCCATCCACAGTGTTGTTCCTACTGCCTACTAAGGCAATAACGTGACAAGAAAAAGTAAGTAAAAACGAGTGTGATTATTTCTAAAGAATCACAAAATCGAACCAAAATCTTGATCATAACCACAATTGACGGCGTTTAATTATAATTAAACAAAAAGGATGACAATTTCCTGAGCTGTAAAAGCAGCTTATCCAAAGAAAAAGCGGAACCAGTTGTCTTCGAAAAGCATCAAAAGGTCATTTCGGGGTATACAATACAACTCTTTTGACAAATAACAATCACAAAATATGCATGCTCATTCAAACAAAGTTTGAGTTTAGTTTTTTGCATTTTCATACCTGTCCATCCATTGCTATTTCGACACATCTAAATCTGTGCTTTTGACTACATATCAGTTGTTTATGAATTGATGTAGAGATAACTAAAAATGAGAAAAATTAAATTTTTCATAATTTGACATCTTTCAGAAAACTATGAAATTATATCTATGTTTTATGTACAGCAAATCTCTTGGTAATTGAGGTAGCAAGATTGTGACGGACAACAGAAGCAACACAGATATCTGAAATTTTAGCATTTAGCAGGAGATTTCATAGCTAAAGAAACTGCGACAAGAAAAGGAAAATTCATTCGCGCATTAATCTAAACCAATTTCACATCTTCATCGTGTTCTAATATTTACAGGAGGCAAAATCTCAAGTATAAACTCCTATGCATATCACAATTAAGAACCATTAACATAAAAGTTTCCAACTATCCATGAGGCAATCAAAAAGAAGAGAAAAAGATCAAATATCATTGATTAAGGTTCTCTTTCTTGTGATTCCTCAAGTATAGAACCTTTGAGTGAAATGCCATCAAGAATATCGCTTTCTGAATCAGCCTGTAGTTCTTTAAACTTGGTCATCACTTGAATCATTGTCGGCCTTTTGTAAGGTTTCTCGTCAAGGCATTCAAATGCAACCTTTAAATAATGATATAGTTCAGCATCACCAGACAGATTTGTTATTAGTTCAGAATCGAGGATCTCGTGACTTCTTTTCGCATTATGAAGCTGCTTTGCCCATCCAACAAGATTGTTATCCTCACCAAATTCACGAGGATCTATTGGCCTCTTACCGGAAAGAAGTTCCAACAATATGACACCATAACTGTACACATCCCCTTTTGCCGTGCACCGAAAACTTTGGTAGTACTCTGGAGGAACATAACCTGGAGTCCCAGCAAGTGTACTCACACTCAGATGAGTATCTAGTGCATTTACCAGCCTTGCCATTCCAAAATCAGAAACCCGTGCCTCAAAGTTTTCGTCTAAAAGTACATTACTGGACTTCATATCGCGATGAATTATGTGGGGTATGCAGCTGTGGTGAAGAAAGGCTAATCCTCTTGCTGATCCTATTGCAATCTTCTTCCTAACTGCCCAATCAAGAATCATCCCTCCTTTCTCCCCTTCGTGAAGAACAGATTCAAGACTTCCCCATTTCATGTACTCGTATACAAGAAGCCTTTCCTCTCCAATTTTGCAGTATCCCAACAAAGGGACAAGGTTTCTATGTTTGATTTTTCCAATAGTCTCCATTTCAGCCATGAATTCTCTGTCTCCTTGACTTGTTACATGTACAAGCTTCTTGATTGCGACCGTACTTCCATCTCTCAGCTGAGCCTTGTAGACTTCACCAAAACCTCCAGACCCAATCAAGCTTTCTGCGCTGAACCCATTAGTTGCTTCTAGAAGATGTCCAAAGGTGAGTTTCCTCAATGGTTTTTCAAATGTTGCCACATTAATGCTAAGTGGCTCGGGAACGCTTGATAGTTTCCAGCTGCTACTGCCAGAAGTTGGAAGGCTCTCAATGTATTTATCTCTCTTCTCCTCCTCCTTCTGAGTCCTTTTAATCCTATAAAGGGCGACGATAAGTAGGACAATACAAACAAGAGAGACCATAATTCCAACCACCATTCCTATAGTTGCAGGCTTCTTATTCTTATGATTGTAAATGCCTGATGAACGGTGCCCATTGCCCGAGCCACAAGGAGGAAGGGGGACCCCACAAAGGCCTGAATTGTTTTCATATCTCGAAGCTGGAAAAGTAGTCAGCTGTCCGCCAGAAGGAATCGCTCCAGTTAGGTTATTGTTTGAAACGTCAAGATCACTAAGAAACGATAGGCCTCCTAACGAGGATGGAATGAATCCCTGAAGGCTGTTATGTGACAGATCGAGAACTCCAACTATCTTCAGACCTCCAAAGTTGAACGGAATGGTTCCAGTGAAATTGTTGTGTCCCAAATTCAGAACTTGAAGAAAGCTCATTGAACCTAAATTCTCAGGAATATTTCCTGATAAAGCATTGTAGGAGAGATCAAGGTAAATCATGCTACCGTTGCTTGTGAAGGTGTACACTGTCGTCCCAGAATAGATCCTAGTCGATGGGCAGGAGTGAACCATAGGAAAAATTGCAAGCCTCTCTTCACGGATACCCTCAAACTCAACCAATCCGCCAGCACCTCTGCATTCAGTCCCACCCTCATTTCTCACAAAAGCAAACTGCTTCCCAGAAACAATTCCAGGATTAACAAGGCCAGCTTGATCAGCAAGCTCGGGACGGATTGAACCGGTTAGAGCATTGCTATTCAAATCTAGCCATATCAAGTTCCTGCACGTACCTAATCCCCGAGGGATTGGTCCAGTAAGCGAGTTATTACCCAACTGAAGGATAGCAAGATTTGCAAGATTTCCAATTCCATGCGGTATCTCTCCAGAAAGTCGGTTGCTGGATAACGAAACCCAAACCAAGTTGGTACAATTGGTAATGGACTGTGGAAGTTCCCCAGTCAGGAAATTGTTATTGAGAATGAGGGTCTGAAGGTTTCCTCCATTGATGCAAATGCCTTGAGGAATTTCACCTGTGAGATTATTAGCCCACATTACCAATTCCGAAAGATTTGGAAGGGTCCAAATCTCCAATGGGATTGAACCTGTCAGTTTATTGAAGCTGAGATCAATCTTCCTGAGGTTCCTACAAAGTCCGAGCTGTGATGGCACTTCTCCAGTAAGATAATTACCGGCTAACAGCATCTTCTCCAGAGGAAATCCTGAGGCTGCTAAACAAAACTCAAAAGGTACATTCCCAGTTAACACATTTGAACTGAGGTCTAGCACCTCAAGTTTTGTACAATTTGCCAAAGACCTTGGTACATGACCAGTTATGTTGTTGAATGGTAAGTAAAGAAACCTAAGACTTGTGAGTGAACTGATAACAGTATTCAAGAAATCGCCCGATAGCTCATTGTTACCAAGGTTGAGACTGAAAAGTGAGGAGCACCACTTAAAAGTTGAAGGAAGTTCACCGGTCAGCCGGTTTCCAGAAAGATCAAGCTCCTCAATTGTGCTGCAAGTCTGCCCCAATTCTGATGGAATTTCTTCAAAAAAGTGATTGTGGGCTAGCACCAATCGCTTCAAACTCTTTAGCTTCACCAATAATTCGCCAGGAATCTTCGTTTGGATCGAATTATGGCCAATGTCCAGTGTATGGAGGCTCTGGCAATTTGCCAAGGTGGGAGGGAACTCAGTTGAAGAAAGGTTGTTGTAAGACAAATTGAGGACAGTAAGATTTTGACAAGTCCCAAAATCAAGACCATTGAGTTCTCCAGTTAAGTTATTACACGAGAGATCAAGAACAGAAAGGCTCTCGCAAGAAGAGAGGGTGCTTTTTAGCTTGCCAGTTAGCTTATTTGAGGAGATATTAAGCACATTCAAATTTTGGCAATTGGACATTGCATAACTTAAAATGCCTACATCTGAAATTGTGTTACTTGATAAGTCAAGCTGCAACAGAGAAGGTCCAAACTTGAGACCAACTACTCCTTGAATTGAATTCCCAGAGACATTTAGGTACTTTATTCGATCACAAGACTGCAATAAAGGCTCTAAAACAAGAGTCTCAGAGAAATTGTTTGCTGATAAATCAAGAAACTCAAAGCTACAAGAATCAGCTGTTGAGGAAAGATTGCCATAGAAATTGTTGCCAGTGAAGTGAAGGCGAAGCAGAGTAGGCAAAGCCATGAGATGAGAGAGGTGAAGGTGCCCACTAAGGTCTGCACTAGAAAGATTGAGTTCAACAACTTGACCATTTGAGCATGAAATCCCATTCCAAGTGCAGGGACTTAAAGAAGAAGAAAAACTCCAGTCACTCAAAACCCCATTTGGATCAAATTCAACAGAGGATTTCTTGAAGGCTATTAAGCTACCTACTTGATCATTAGCAGCCAATTTTCTTGCATTTGATACCACCACAAAACTGCAAATCAGAAGCATTATGAGAAAGACAACATCTTTCATCACCCCACTTGGTGATAATTCTTGGCATAGTTTGTAGCTCATCTTTGCTGAAAAAACAATTCTTTCCTTCCCTACTTAAGAGAAGGCCCCTCCATCTTACAATCTTGTAAAACCTGCCCAATAATGGTTAAAAGGAAATAGAGTAAATAACCAAGTATGATAGAGATGTTGGAAGAATCAAGAAATGAATGAGAAGACGAAAAAAAAAAACTTGATGGTACTTTACCTGGTTCTTGTTGTTCATTCAAGTCACAGTCTTTGAGTTTGTTAAGAAAGGGGGGATTTTGCCATTTGGAATGACAATTGACAGATACAGTACATAGATTAGAAGTAGGAGATATAGAGGCATTGTACGGGTAGTTGTTTTGAGGAGGGAGTGGATTATATGGAGCTGGGTGATGATGGTTATTTCTTGGGGGTGGAGCTCTGTTCTATTTGTATTGTTGTTGCGGCCTGGGATGCGGCTGAGCGTTCATTACCGCATAGGGAAAAGGGGGAATAGCATAAGCTGCATCTTGGTGAGGATAGTAATGTTGGGAAGCTTTGGGAAATGGACGTGGGCATTGTCGAGACTTCCTGACATCGGAANATGTGTAGTAAACATCAATACAAGGTACTACTGTAGTACAAGTTTGTGCAAAACTCAAGTGAAAATATGAAAGAATGTTTAAAGTAGAAAGAAAGGTATAGTGGTGGTGAGTGGATATTTTGAACCAGCTTTGAGGTTTGGTTTTCCCTTCCTTTGTCGGAAGCGAACGAGAGAGGAGAGAAGTAGAGGAAAGTAAAGACAAAGCAAAGATGAATAGAATAGCACTTTTGTATTGTGACTCTCTCTTGCCTTCTTCACATTCAACACCAGCCACTTCACGACTCTCTATTCTTTGCTAAGAAATATGCTGCTTTTCTCATATTTCGGGTCCAGTCAAACTTGGGATTTGATTCTTTTTTTTCTTTTCTTTTTTAAATTTTCTTTTCCTCAATCACTTTAATTAGGGTGTGGTGGATCCCTCTTTGCTTTGGTGGGATGGACACAAAGACAAATACTCCGTTCCGTTCGGAATAAGTGACTTTCTAATCTTTGTGCGCTCCTTAAAAAATGCGAGAACAAAAGATATATTTATTAAATTATTCTTAATTAATTATTACTTTGACACATTGGAATATTTAAATAAGGTCAAATTTTGAAAAATAAAATTAATTGCTTCGTGATTATGTGAAAGGACACTTTTATTTTGGACAAAAATAAAAAAGATCAAAAGATTACTTATTATGGACAGGAGGGAGTACTTGTTAAGTGCTAATATTAGTTGTGGAAATGTGTGTTTGTCTTCTTATATCTTGTTGAGTAATTTTTATTTTAGGAGTTAAATTTTGAGGTTGAATTGAGTTTATCATTCGATATTATAAGTTAGCATGATATTAGCACCAGACTCGTCATTATTTTTGTGTTCTCTTACGTTGAAGGGTAAGTTATTGTCTTCTTATAAGGTCTAACTTTTGAGATTGGCTCAATTCCAATATTTATTTTGTTAATAGATATATCCTTTATCTTTTATTCAAAATTTAAACATAACTAAAAATATTTTTAGGAACACATGTTTAGATTAAGTTTGAATTCATTAACACTGTGATAGAGAAATTGTGACATGCAGTGGATAGTGAAATTAAGTTTGGTTGTATTGTGAAAAAAGAAATAATAATGCAGTGGTCTTTCATACAACACCAATTTAATTTAAGACGACGAATCAAGCTTTGGATGGACATGTGGGAGTTGGCTTGCGGGGCAGCTACGTCTGTGACTCAAAAGTGTTGTGTGAATAATTTCTAGTAAGGGGAGCATTTTCAACGCAAAGAAAATTGGAGGAAAAAAGTGGTTTATTTGTAGCAAATTCATAGTTGGTGTGGTTGTTAGAAAGTTTTTGAGTGCACGAGAGGCAACTTTTGTCTTCAGTTATTAGAGTTCGACTAAATTGAATTTGCGTCGCTAAAATCTTTGTTGGAATACTCTAACAAAGACGATTTCATAGTTAAAATTCAAATTCGAAATCTCTAATTAAGAATGAAGGATCTGAATACTTACTACTTCATTACAAATCCTTATTAATTTTTACTACTCCTCATTTATCGGTAGAACATAATATCTCCTGCCGTCCACTACTTAAAATGATTTTTTATTTTTCTTTCACACATATTAAGGAATTCACACTCTTATTTAATTTTCGCTGAATCTTATTAGATATGATTTTGGAAGTCTCTTATTCAGTCTTAATTGGCTACTTTCAATGCTCATAAATATGGTTTTAATTTTAAGCAATGGTTGTCAAACACTCACGACTTTAATTTCTAGCTAGATCAAGGAGACAGTTTTTTCTGTCTAAGACGGACAAGAAAAGGTACCAATTTTCTTCACCAACTTGTACTCTACTTTCATACGTATTAATTTGCTCGACAAGTTATCCTCGTAGCCCCGACATTACACCAATTAATTAGATAAGTATACTAAACATGATATTTGTAATTGTCATTAATCAATCAAGGGTCAATTATGACCTACCTTCAATCTCACTTTATCTTCTAGGTTAAGTCGAAACCAAGAGATGCTAAGTGTAAATTTCGTCGTAAGTTCGTATCCAACTTAAATAGTATTTGATATTGTGCTTAATTAGTAAGTTGTGTTAAAGATTGCCAAATTTTAACAGTTTTGTGGTGTAAATGTTGACTACGTTCTACCACTTGACAAAAGAGAAACTTTACATTCTCATAATATTTTATTCGAAAGAAGGTTTCAAATAACAATTATCTTAAGCGTTGATCGGATATTATAGACACCAAACTCAAGCATTTTTGTATTTCAATGGCTGAAAGTCCAATCTGAAAACTTAGCATATTTTTATATCCATTCTAAAATTTAAATAGAAGAAAATGATCTTGCAAAAATTTATTGCGTTTATTTTTAGATCTCTTATATGTTAACGTAAAAAATTCATTCTTATAACGGACCACAAAATCGATTTATCGGATAAGAGGAAGTGGAGTGAATAATTTATAGAAGAGTAATTAAAAGGGTAGTGGAGCAGCATATTGTAGAATATTTCTGGGAAAGTAGGAAGAGATTTATTATGAGTATTCAAAACAGTGACATGAGGCACGGGGCGCAGAACCTAGGGTTTGATGCTTCGTGTTCCTGGGCACAACTCACAAGTCTGCCTTTTCCTTCTCAAGGCCTCTCATATCTTTACCATTGTTTTTGGAGTCTTGTCTTGTCTTGTCTTTTCCTTTCTTTCCTGAACCTGAGTTAATACCATGGCTCATTTCAAATTTAAAAAAATTATGATCATATGCTTCTATATATAATAGCATAATATCACTAAAATTATACTCTACCACTTTGAAATAATGATCCTATGATTCAAATTATAGTACATAGAGAATGTAATTTTTAGAGTGAAAGGGCAGCCTGATACACGAAAAATCTCGCGTTTTATAGGATTCGGGAGATAGGTAGCACATTAAAGGGATGTAACGTAGGCAGCTTACCCATAACTTATAGATATCAGTGACTGATTTTATATTTCAAACCCGTATTTTATAGGTCACACGGAAGGCTCCTCCTATTTGTTTTAATGTGCCATAAAAAAGAATGTAATTTTGAAGAATTAAAATCAAGGGAATGGACAATTTACAATAGTGGTTGAGGGAACAAAGTTTTGTCAGTAAGCACATCACACGAGTGAAAGTGAAGGACCACAATAGAGGGGGGACTGAATCCAATTCTTGTGTCTTATTTGTGTAGATTCGATTCGCCTTTAGTTAATGCCAAATTGGCAATACTATCACTGTATACAACTACAACGACTACTATTTGGTAGCATTCCAACAAAACATACAATATCCCCTACTCCTTTTCTTTCTCTTCCTGGGATTACTCCCACAATGGGGAAATTCTTGACAACTACATTTGGTATGACTATAATTAAATAATACGTAGAAATTTTATAAGTATAGAATATAATTTGTTGCACTATGACACAGCGGAATCCTCGCAAAGAAACCAGGCTGATTTTTGGACCGTCCTTTCTCTTACTGCTACTACTATTTTAGTACTAGTACTATTTCTTTTATTTATTTAATAACGTATTACTTATTAAGTATACTAGCTTTAGCCTTATGAAATGAATCCACAATACTTAATTTCCTTCTTGGATAAACCGTTAAAAATTATTGTATTTGTATTTTTACCCATTATGAATCAACTTCGTAGCAACTCGAACTTCAATGTCATCATAACTTGTTTTTGGTATAGGACTAGGCAGATCTAGATAGTTTAATATCTTTCTGCTCAAATAAATCACTTAACTTGGTAACTGAAGCAAAATTATATCCAGAATTTATAACTTCTATTACTGGTTAAGGATTCCCAATTTGTATTTCAGCTTGCTAATTGTAAAAGAATTAAGGAAGAAGAAACTACAATTAATAATGGGAGCTTCATTAGCGTACGTGGGTGCGATTGCAATTGGATCGTCTATTTATTATTTAGTGTCTTGCCTATTTATGTAATTTTTATTGCCTATTTGATTTAGCATATAAATCGTCGATAATCGCAAATTCGATACCAATTCGTTTAATATCTTATCGAATAGCTAGCAGATTAGCATATTTAAAAGCCGATAACCGGTAAATCAAACCGTTAAACATAATATCCATTCAATCCGCCCGATAAGCAGCCTACCTTACAGGGTTTTAGTCTTGTACTAGCCCGAAAAAAAATACAAGAGTAAGGAGAGAAACACTGAAGAGAGAGATTCTATTTATTGGATAAATGATGCTCCATTAAATTAAAGAGATCAAGAGACAGTTTTAGTAAATAGGGCAACTTATAAAGAACAAAAGGCAGTTTACCTAAAACCCCCTCTAAACTTGATACACATTATTAGTTACAGGCCTAAATTATTCGTGATCTTAATTATCCTCCTCAACTTGGCCTTTTGAGAGCCATATAACGACCCGACCGGTCGTTCCGAGAGATTAGCCCCGTTTTCCCCATTTCTGCTTCATTTTGTGCGGTTCAGCTCTTTTATGTTGTGTTAGGTTGTTGGCTCGGGTTCGGAGTGGTTGTGGAGATAAATGAGACACTTAGTCTCTAAACTTGGTTAAATAGTTGGAAAAGTCAACCGATAGTTGACTTATAGGTATATGATCTCGGAATGTGGTTTTTATGGTTCATATAGCTTCTTTAGGTGATTTGGGACTTAGGAGTGTGTTCGGAATGTTATTTGGAGATCCTTGGTAGAATTAGGCTTGAATTGGCGAAATTGAATTTTTTGGCAATTTCCGGTCAGCAGTGGAAAATTAGCTATTGGGGTCGGAATGGAATTCCGAAAGTTGGGATAGGTTCGTAGTGTCGTTTGGGATGTGTGTGCAAAATTTCAGGCCATTCGGATGTGGTTTGGATGGTTTCGGCATCGTTGGCGAATTTCGGAAGTTTAGAAATCCTTAAGTTTGAATTTGGGGTTAATTTGGTATTTTGATGTTGTTTTGGGTGATTCGAAGGCTCGACTAAGTTTGAATGAGGTTATGAGAGGTATTGGAATGGTTGGTTGAGGTCTCGAAGGCCTCGAGTGTGTTTCGAAGCTCAACGGGCCATTTTTGGACTTGGAAAGTTGGCAGATTTTTTCTGGTGTTTTTCTTCTACGCGATCGCGGGAGTATGTACACGATCGCGTAGGCTCAGCTGGGGCCGCGTTGGTTTTGTTCTATGTGATCGCAGAGGTCTGGTCTCGATCGCGTGTGAGTGTGGTGATGTGCTTCGCGAACGCGTGGTCAGGGTCGCGTTCGCGTAAAAGGCAGTGAGCTGGTGAAGGCTGAGGTAATTGCTCTACGCGATCGCGTGAGGTTGCGACTGCGTAGTGTTGTGTGGCAGTGAATCGAGAACGTGTGGGTAGTTCCGCGATCGCGTAAGGTTAAATGAGGTGCAGACCTTTTTGTGCTTCGCAAGCCGCGATCGCGATGAAGGAAACGTCTGGGCAGAATGTTTAAGTTAAAAAACGAGGGTTTAAACTCATAATACCAAATTCCAATAGAGAGCTCGGGATAAGGCGAATTTGGAGGGGATTTTCGGAGGAGTGATTGGGGTAAGTTCTCTTCACCTAATTTTGATTAAATCCCATGATTATTTTTACGGCCCCCTCTCTTCTCCCTCTCCTTTCGGATCGGTCAGGGTATTCGACATTATTGGGACAACTCGTTTCCTTTTGGGAAAGGGGTAAGGAATTGAAGAGTCGCCACCTAACGAATTAAGGTGCGTTAGGGCACCTACTAAGGGTCGTTTACAAACACAGATTGGATAACCAAAGATAGGGTAAGTGCTTGAAATTACTTCAAGGGGAAGGTGTTAGACACCCTTTGAAGTCCACAACTGTGGTTCCCAGCCAAACAAACTTTGTGAATTTTAAAACAGGTAGCACATAAGCAATAAAAGCACATAGGTAAACAAATAAAGGTTTTCGAGAAGATTCGCAGTCTAAGCACACATATGTGCTAAAGATTAAAAGATTTAGAGTCTAGGCACACATATAAGGTTTTGAAAGAGTTATGATCTAAACACACATTATAAGGGATAGGGGGTCCTAGGTTGTTTATCCTATAGGATCGCATCAGTATAATGTCCGGTAATCACTCCTCAGAAGAGGGGCTACACATGTCATTAGCGCACCGGCTATCATGTCCATGTCTGCCCTTCCCCACCCCTTAGAGGTTATTAAGGGAGTTTATTTAACGACCTCTATATGTGTTGTTACCTGTCCCTCCTTAATGGTCCTGGAGGAGATTAGGACCTCTACTTAAAGGCAGTTCTAAACAGACCCCTAAGGTTGAAAGGAGAAAATACTAGGCGACATGCAAGAACAGATAGGACTTGAACAGATAAAGGCGGGGAAAAATAATTAAGAGGCTCAGATTTACCTCCACAGATAATGTACGTAAACAACACGACTCAAACACAAATAAGAGCAATATTATGAGACAAGATCCTAAAACATGATGTCTAAGTGAATATCAAAACATAGAAGATATGCAGTTTTATTTTATAAACCCAGAAGCAGGGGCCCTAACCCGTTTGCTTACTGATTTTAAGCATGTTAACCATTAGGCGGTAAACACAAAAGCAACGATTTTCTAATTTTATAAAGTTGGTTACCTAAGGCTTGCCTAGGCGTGGGGGGGAATGCACAATAGTTACTAGAATTGTTTAAAACAGTTTAGAAGTTATTTTACCTAAAGCATGTTGTTCTAAGTGTTGCAAAGACACAAGGGTTATTATCAGTTTTACTAACACAGGATAATCATATGTGAGACTGTCTTATGTCACTATTCATGCATCAGTAGCTTAGCTCGGTATGACTTAGTGAGGTCCTAAAACATGGTATCTAGTGAGCATATAAAATGTAGAATGATTTATATGCAGAGTTCCTAAAGCAGGATTTCTAAATGCACAACATGATCTCAGGATATGCAGAGTTCCTAAAGTAGGATACACAAAAGATTACAGCATTGTTAAGCATGACTTCAAAAATGTGCAGGAATAACAGTTCGTGTTAGTGCTATTATTCATCCCTGAAGCATGATTTCTAAGTGATAAAATAATGTGATGCTGAAACAATATACATGAAACTTAAGAGCATGATATCTAATGTATGATATGCTTTGCATGTATTGGTCCTAAACATGGATTCTAATGCGCACATAGAAATATAATCCTAAGGCATGGTTTCTACCCCATTGATATCGACAACAAACATGGCTACCCTCCTATTTTCACTATCAATCCCCAATATGCGTTTACAATAATTATTACAAACCAATGTGAATGAATTACATAAATAGATAAAGAAAAATAAGAAGTTACACTAGAGGGAGCCTGAAAACAGGCCCAGATTCTCAGAACCTCAAATGCCCAAATGTTTCATAGCCTTTCTCATATCCGGGTGTGTCAGAGTTCCCTAAGGACCTCAAGGGATCCCGGACAGTGCTCACACTCAGATTTCACAACCATAATTGAGTAAGTGCAGTGTGGAAGAGCCAGCTCTAATGCATCAGAGTTCAAAGGGATCTCATAAGGGATCCCTAAGCAGTCACACATTAGAGGGGCAGAACCTAAGGACCTAAGAGTAGAGTGAGAGTGCTTGATATAGTTTTGAAAAGGTTCTAGTAAGAAAACAGTGTTAAAAGAGACTTGCTTGAAACAGTTTTGTGAAATAAAAGAGGGAGTCTTTCAGTAAAACAACTTTTGAAAAGAGAGAGTTATATAATTAAACAACAGGAGATCAAACATAGAGCCAAAACCAAACTCCGCAATACTTAAAGAACACAGAACCAAAACAGGAAGAACAAACCTACACACAGGCGTGATGGGGATTGGGGACACATAGAGCACATGTAGTGCACACATAGTTACAGGAGCATGAAAATTCTTATAGGGGTTTAGGGAATCAGCATATCATGAATCTCAGAACCAACAGAGGATCAGACAACTTAGGATAGCTAACTTCTTTGCACAAAAAGGTTCATGATAGGAATCAGGGAAAACATAAGTCAAGCAGAGTCACATTGATGTATACTACAAAAGGGGTTCATAAGCAGGCTGATCCTAAGGGGTTGGACATATTCAGAAGCATGCTGATAAAGCAGTAAAGTAGACATATTAGTTGCAGGTTGAACAACAAAACCACCGATAGAAACATATTACAAACATGATAAACTGAAGCAGTAAAAGAAGCATATTCTCAAAAGACTGTTGAAACTGTTGGAAAAATATTCTCAAAATACTTTTACTGAAATCAACTTTTAAACGTGATGATTTGACATATATGTATTGTTGGAAAGAAATATTGTACTTACTGTGAATTTATGACGTGTATTTACGTGTTTATTACTGCTCAGTCTTTAGTTATGATTGTTACTTACTGAGTTGACGTACTCACGTTACTCCCTGCACCTTGTGTGCAGATCCAGGTGTCAGGGCTGAGTGAGAGCTGATCTTGTCCTTTGGAGCTTATCGGAGATTCGCGAGGTAGCTGCACTGCGTCCGCAACCTTACCTTTCTCCTTCCTATTTCTTTAATATTTACATTCTCAGACTAATTTGTATTACGGAGATAGTACCAGACTTGTGTTTTTATTTAGATGCTCATGACTAGTGACTCCGGGTTCTGGCATTTATTTTTATGTTTACTTATTTCCGCTTATTTTGAAATGTTAAAATCGAAAACGTTAAGATCATCATGGTTAGAATATGTATTAATGAAAATAAATCCTTATGTTATACGTTATGAATTGGCTAGCCTAGTATCACGATAGGCGCCATCACGGTCAGGGTGATTTGGGATCGTGATCACTTGGCGCTGATGTCACAAAGAGTGTAGGTGCACTCTCTTTTAAACGCGTGGGAGTGAAGAGAAAATGAAAGATCAGCTTCCAAATAGGTTATTTTTTATTTCGCTGTCACATAATCATATATAATGATTTATTTGTTACAATTATGTATTTCTTCTTGCTTCATCTTAACATACAATGTGAGCTTTATTGTAACTTTTATTATTTTTAATTTCTTCTAAGATATAATGTCTATTTGTTCCAACAACATATTTCTTTTTTTGTTTTTGGTCAAATTTGTAAAATGTTTGGTAGGAACTCCATCATTTTAGTCAAATAAAAAACTTTTAGCAAAAATAATTGGGTACCAATTGTGCATATGTATTTCCTGTTTTCTTCTTTATTTATAATATCTACTTATTTTAATTGTGTATTTTTATTTTCGAGTCAAAACAATAAAAAAATTGGCCATAGCTCCATAATTTTTTACCAAATAAAAAAGTATAGCCAAAATAATAAATTTGAAATTGTACACTCTTTTATTTCTCTTTTGATGCAATGACTATTTATTTCAACTTTTTATATTTACCTTTTCAGGTAAAATCTATAAATAAAAAAATATATTTAGAGCACCATAATTTAGAGCTATATAAAAAATTATAGCCAAAATAATTAATTTCAAACTATGTATTTTTTATAACTTTTTAGATGCATTGACTATTTATTTCAATTGTATAAATATTTATTTTCATGTTAAATTCAAAAAGAGAATAACTAAAACTTTATTATTTTTCGTCAAATAAAATAAATTAGCCTAAATAATGTAGTTCTATCCAAGTTTTATCATAAATTTTATTCAAAAAAATTATCTAAAAAAGTAAATACTTCATAGATAGTTCAAGGATATAATCAATAATGCGTGCCAAGTGTAGGAAATTTTAAGGTATTTTGCCAAGAAAAAAATCAGTACGAGCATCAAACTTGGCCCTAACTTACACAATTGAAACGAATAATGAAAAATATTCAGAAAATATAGTTAGATGGGTGTGTTTGGTACGGAGAAAAATATTTTTCATGGAAAATGAGTGGTTTAATCACTTATTTTTCCTTGTTTGGTTGGTGAGTGAAAATCTTTTCTCAGAAAATATTTTTTAGTGTTTGGTTAGAGAGTAGAAAATATTTTTTTAGGAAAATAATTTTTTATGCTACTCTCTTCCTTCCCCTCCTCCGCCAAGTCCCTATGTTTTATGTTCTCTCGTCTCCCCTCCCCTCCCCCCTNCAAGAATTTAATTATTCTTCTAAAAATTCATACAAAACCAAAGGAACTAATGCGTTACTTTACTTTTTTTTACGCAAAAACAACGTTGATATTTGTGCTTCATAACTTAAAAAAATACTCTCTTTTTTGGTTAAAAAAGAAAGTATTCATTTTGTTGAAATTAAAAAAAATACTTTTTCTACATCATGAAAATAAAATATTCATTTTTTTGAAATGAAAGAAAATACTTTTCTACATCATGGAAAGAAAATACTCTTTTGTTGAAATAAATGAAAATACTTTTTACTACATTATTTTGTTGAAATGAAAAAAAAATATTTTTTCTACATCATGAAATGAAAGTACTTTTTTTTTTTGTTAAAATGAAAAAAAAACTTTTTTATATCGCGAAAAGAAAATACTCATTTGTGGAAATGAAAAAAAACTCTATCTATAAGGTGAAAAGAAAGTATTTTTAGTGTGTACTCTTAAAATTGGATAACAATTAAACTTATAATGTAATTTTAAGGCTACGTGATTTCACTTAACACCAACTGATAAGTATGAAGATTAATGATAGTAAGCAACAATAAAATAAAGTAAACCAGTGTTTGAACGGGAATCATCCCTCGAGTTAGAGTACTCTCGAACTGATTGGTGCAAGAACAATTAAAAATATAACATGCTGATGAACAAGAATATAAACGAGAAAGAGAATTATATTGCTTTGATATCTGTGTATAATATCCCTTACAAATGATTAGAACTCCTCTTTATATACTAGAGAAATTCTATTTATGCTATAACTCTAATTAGAGAAGGAAATCCCATGATTAGCTAATTCGCCGTTCCTGATTTGATCCGTCTCGAGATTTTTGTCACGATCTTCGACCTGTCACAAATATCTCGCCTTTCCGTTATCATACTATCTTCGATCCTGCTCGAGGTCATCTTCATTTGGCCTCGATCATTACTGGCCTCGATCTCAACAGGTACCTCGATTCCGAACTTGGTACCTTGTCTTTGTGCTTCGGTTTGATTCACTACGGGGCCGACCATCGATGCAGCTTCTCAGTCAAATAGTAAAATGGGGTGGGATCGGTTTTAACCGTATATAGATTGTCCCCTCGTTTTTTGGAGTGTAATGACGAGAAATGGATTGAGCCTTCAATTTTCTACCTCGACCTATCATAACGTTATCCTCGTGACATAAGCGACAGAAATGACCATAATGTCTTGTCGGTACAATTCTCCAAGTCATTAATGAGTGTCAGTTGGTTGGTCGGCCACTAGTGCTTTTGAACCATCGACGTGAATCCCATATATAGGCCCCTTTCTTATTGATTCAAACTTTACTTTTACTTTCTTCTAATCTCCAAAGTTTTTGCCTCTCTTAAGTTCTTCCTTTCTACAAAATCTTTAGGTTTTGTTGTTAATCTTCCTTCAAACATCAAGTCCTATTATCTTCTTCCCTCTTCAAACTCAAACCAAAATGGCTAAAACGTCAAAAATAGTACCACAGAAAGAAGCTGCTTCATCTTCTCAACCGGCACGCCGCCTTGAGGAATATCTTTCTAGAGGGTGTGTGCTAAACTCCGATTTCAAGACCATGAAAACCTTGTCGGTTCCAGGTCACTGCGAGCTGGTATCGAGATACATATGCTCGATACCTAATACCTACCTCGATAAAGTGAAGAAGGACTGCAATTGGCAGAATAAGGAGGTCGTAATGAAAGTATTACTACCCACGTGGAATGGTATCTGAGTGTATACACTTAGCTTTTCACGTTGGATCCCCTTGACCCAGTCATCATGGACTTATGCAGGACGTACCAAGTGACTCTTGGTCAAATTCATCCCTCTTTCTGGAAGATCGTTATATTGCTTCGATTCTTCTCAAGCAAAATTGACGGGCTCCCCTTCACCCTTGATCATCTCGTCAGGTTATACAGCCCCCGGCTTTACCGAGGTGGGTTAATAAAGCTCCAACGTCGAGCCACCAAAGTCTTCATCTCCAGCATAGACGATGACAAGGACCGAGGTTGGATGGGTCGCTTCGTCAGGGTAAAGACCTCAGACCTAATTCTGGCCGAGAAGATGCCTTTTCCTGAGAAGTGGAACATGAAACATAAGTGCGATACCCTTCTGTTTGTTACTTGGCTTCTTTGTTGTTTCTAACTGATGTTCTTTTCTTATGTAGCCACTGCTTGGATGCACGGCTCCATCCCCGACCTCAAGAATTGGGCCAGGGACCTAGTCTCAACATCGACTTACACCGAACGCGCATGACGCGACTTATCGAAGGACTAATGGGAGGCCAAAAACCATGGTAAGCTTTCTTCCACGTGTATAGTGGTTTGATCAAAACATGACTCTTGTACTTTCAATTTTCTTATATACAGGCCTGGGCAAAGATGTGGTCATGAGGTCCCTATCTGGTGAGGAGGATAGTTTGACCCCGATTCCGAAATCGACTAAGGACAAGAAGAGGAAAAGGACCTCGACCTCCGCGGTCCCAAAGCCCAAGAAAACCCCGGCTCGTAAGCCAAAGAATGATACTATCGCTCTTCATGAAGATGTACTTCAACAGTTAAGATAGGAAGAAGAATAGTAATAAGAAGATGGCTCCGTACTGGTGAACCGAGTGACGAAGACCATCGAGGCCCCAAAGGCCACTGAGTCAGTGGTGGCTGAAGAGATCCCACCTCAGGATGGGGGGGTCTTGGAAAAGGACTCGGGAAAAGTCCCTTAGTCTTCAAAGATCAAAGATGCCTCCCACCGAAATGAGCAAACAACGGGTACGTCTGAAGGGGCCGGCTCCGAGGCCCTTCGAAGCGAAGAGAATGACCCAAGAAACCCACTTGGGGCAATTGAAATTGGTGATTCGCCAACTTTGCCTGCATTTTCCGAGGAGGAAATTCGGGAGGCCCAAACTATGAGGACCCCCGAGGTATACGGAGCTCCGGAGGGGAGGACCCCTTCTGAGGTTATTTTATCGGGGTCGAAGATTCTACCAACCTGAGTGAAGCATCCAACCTCTTCGATGAGGCTCAACAAGCCCTGAATCGGGCGAGTCTCAACTCCTTTCGTCGATAGCATACTTAGTTTATTTCTTCTTTCATGTCTAATTTCCTTTCTTCTTTTTGTATAGGATTTGGCACTCCATCAGGAGGCGTTTTCCAAGTCCCGAGCTGAGCCGATGTGAGGCCGATCTCCGAGGGATTACAAAGGAGAAAAATGCCCTCAAACTTCTCAGCGGGCAGAAAGAGGAAGAGATCAAGGACATCCGAGCCGAGTTGGCCGCGACTCATAAGGAACAGACCGAACTGATTGAGAAGGTAATGACAATCTTAAAAGCTCATGGACTTGATTCGGGAACGACGACTAATACTTCAATCTCACAGGTCCAATAGAAGGTCGAGAAGATCAACCAGTTCCGGGAGGAGGTCAATATGATGAAGGCAGAGACCTTGGGGTGGAAAGAAAGTATGGACTGCTTTGCTGCAGAGAAAGAGGTTGCTCCAGCCCAATTGTCATCAGTCGAAAGTCAGCTTCGAGGCATGAAGGAGAAGAGCTCAGCTCAGGCAAATAAAGTAGAGGAGCTCGAGGCTCTGTTGGCCACCGAACTTGCAATGGCCAAATTGGAGGCTGAGAAGGCTAAGGTCGAGGCGGAGGCAATCATGGCTATTTATCGGTCTGATACTGAAGCTGCTCAAGCCCAAGAAAGAGAAGTTGGCGAGACCGCCCAAACTCGGGCACAGTGGACTGCCGAACTCGCCAAGTGCCAATCTTGGAGAGAAACCCTCGAGGAGATTCATGCTCAGGGTTTCGATATTACTGATGATATACAAAAGGCCAAAGAGCACGGAGTTGATGCTAGGGAACTGGCATCCTCCGATGCCGATGATGATGACGGAAGCAAGAGCGGGTCCGAGAATGGGGAAGACCCCGATGGAGAAGAAGCTGCCCCCGAGGAAAATTAGGAATATTAGAATTTTTCTCTTTTGATTTTTTGTGTAGGACCTTGATCGGTCCTTTGTAAATATCTTCATATGTATAAAACATTTCTTTTTTCTCTGTCTTGTCTTTATTTCGACTTCTCCTTGTGAAAATTCTGATTCAATTATGCCTTATGAAAATTTTGTTTGTAAGTCTGAAGCTTAGGCAACTTGATTGAATTCGGATTATAATCGAGTGAGTGCTTGCTCGAACTCGAAATGGGATGACCCTTAGGTTTTAGTTGAGTGAGGATGACTTCTCTAACTCAAAAAATAAAATGGCCCTTAGGCTCTTGAATTAGGCCGATGTGGCCCTAAAAGAATGGCTTTTTTTATCCCTTTTCAGCTTAAAATAGTTAATCATATAAAAATTATCACGCTTTAGCACGAGATAAATCTGTACTCATCAGGTTTTTCGGGGATTGGTGTTATCGATACCCTTTGCTTTGTTATGACTTAACACAAAATTGTTCGAGAGTTCGAATAATTCAATACCCCTTAGGTTTTTCGAGGGTCGATATTATCGAGACCCTTGGTAATTCAGCCGAGGGTAGCCTTTTTAACCTGTTTATGAAAATTTTTGAAGGTCTATTTTATAACGAAAATCAGACGTCTCCCAACCGTGTTAATTTTACCGTAGCCTTTAGCTTGGGATTTTCCTCTTGGGCTTATTTCCCGGTTACACTTCGAACTCAGTCCCCGAGTGGGGTGGTCATGGCCTATAAAATAGAGGGTTGGTTTTTTAAGGTTTTATGATCTCGAAGTTTAATAATTTGATCATTTCAATTTTTTGGACGGCAGTCCCCGAGTGTGGGGTCAATTATTTGAAATTTTAGTTGCGATCGACCCTTAAGCCAGTTGCCACAATAGAACACAAGTACAGAGTTATAAAGTAAAATTTTCTCTAAGGCATGGAATATCTGGCAAGGAAAAAAAATACTTCTTTCAAATAAATTATACCTACGTACATGTTTGCCATTAGGGCTCGAGTGATCTACATGGACACGGTTCATTCGACCGTTTGGCCCTTTACAAAATTTACCTATCGAGACCCTGTTGACACGAAGTACTTTTCTTGTAATAATTTGAGAGTGATTCCCCCCAGTATTCGAGGTTGATTGTAAAGAAGCCTCGGATACTGTTGAATTTCTCTAAGTTATCACGAACAATGGTTGCCTCGTTAAAAACCTCACGGGAAAAATCCATTTGGGACAAAACCAGATCTAAGGAAAAAAGAGTGGAACGCGTGCTTTCAGACCTACGGACTTTTTATTTGAAGAATACTTCCAGGTCTTCGATTGAACACCTGCAATTGGTTAGTGTAAAACATAAATGAAAATGGAGAAGGTCATACCTTAGCAATAATATCGCTTGAGGAGTGATATGTTTCAATTATTTGGTAATTCATCGCCATCTATTATGCCAAGTTTGTAGGATACTTTTTCGATGATGTTGATGACCCGATAAGGTCCCTCGTAGTTTGGGCCAAGTTTTCCTTCGTTTGGGTCTCGAGTGTTGATGTGACCTTTCTCAGAACTAGGTCCCTGATTTTGAAGTGTCGAAGATTGGCTCTTCGGTTGTAATACCTTTTGATTCGTTGTTTCTGTGCGGCCATTCGAACGAGGGCGACTTTCCACCTTTCATATAGCAACTCTGCTGGGGACAACCATAATTCGAGCTTGTACATGCTGACTTTTTATTTGACTTCATTAATTTTGTATATATTGTGATTTATTTGTTCCTAATGTGCTACTTGTTCACTTTTTACGACTTTGATATTGTTGATCTGTACATATAAATTGTCTTCTCATGCACCCCCTCTGAGTCTTCTTGAAATCAAAATTGGGCATTTGCTTGACATAGCCCACTTTCTTTGAGATAGCCGAGGTGCTTGTCACTCGCTGAATGATTTTAGTCACACATGTTTTAGGCGGGGGGCACCACCAGTTTAGCTGGAAAGCAATGCTACCGGTATACTGACCCTCCTCGGCTCGAGTTGTCCGCTCGAGTAAG
>ML379577.1:0-13194 GCA_005239525.1 Nicotiana knightiana
CAAGGATGATTTCCCGCTACCAAACATACACATTCTGATCGACAATTGCACCAAGCATGAACTTCAGTCCTGTGTATATTACTTCGCCGGTTATCATCATATTTGGATGGACGAAGAAGACGTAGAGAAAACATCCTTCATTACACCATGGGGGTGTACTGTTACAAGATGATGCCATTCGGTCTAAAGAATCTGAGGCCACCTACATGAGGGCTATGACTACCATTTTTCATGACATGATACATAAGGAGATCGAGGTGTATGTGGACGATGTCATCATCAAATCCAAGAAAGCCACAGATCATATAGAATATTTGAGGAAGTTCTTCGACAGACTGCAGAAGTACAACCTGAAATTAAACCCTGCAAAGTGTGCATTCGGGGTCCCTGCGGAAAAGTTACTTGGGTTCATTGTCAGTCGTCGAGGGATAGAATTGGATCCATCAAAAGTCAAAGCCATCCAGGAGCTGCCACCACCGAAGAGTAAGAAAGATGTAATGAGTTTTCTAGGACGGCTAAACTACATCAGCCGGTTCATAGCCCAGTCCACAGTCATATGTGAGCCAATTTTCAAGATGTTGAAGAAAGATGCTCCAACTAGTTGGACCGAGGATTGTCAAAGGGATTTCGACAAGATCAAGGAGTACCTATCAACACCACTAGTTTGGTCCCGCTAGAGCCAGGCAAACCTTTGCTACTCTACCTCGCAGTTTTAGATGGAGCCTTTGCCTGCATTTTGGGACAGCATGACAAGACAGGGAAAAAGGAACAACCTATCTATTACCTGAGTAAGAAATTCACTCCATATGAAGCGCGGTACTCTCTATTGGAACGTACCTGTTACGCCTTGACCTGCATAACTCAAAAGTTGAGGCATTAATTCTGTGCTTACACAACGTACTTCATATCAAGGATGGATCCCCTGAAATATATCTTTTACAAACCTATGCCCACTGGCAAGCTGGCTAAGTGGAAAATCATGTTGAGTGAGTTAGACATTGTTTATGTAACTCAGAAAGTAGTCAAAGGACAGGCACTGGCAGATCATCTTGCTGAAAACTCTGTGGAAGAAGAATACGAACCCCTGAAAACGTATTTTCCCGATGAAGAAATGCTACATAGGGGAGGATATTGATGAATCCTACAACGGTTGGAGGATGTTCTTTGATGGAGAAGAAAATTTCAAAGGAGTCGGTATTGGAGCTGTCTTGGTATTGAAAACTGGCCAACATTATTCGATATCTGCTAAACTCAGATTCCCTGCACCAACAACATGGCAGAGTATGAAGATTGCATCCTAGGACTCAACATGGCCATCAACATGAATATTCAGGAGTTGTTGGTAATCGGCAATTCAGGTTTGCTTGTGCACCAGGTACAAGGAAAATGGGCCACCAATAATTCCAAGATACTGCCATATCTGTACCATGTGCAGCAATTGAGAAAGAGGTTCGCGGAGATAGAGTTTTGGCATGTTCCCATGGTTCAGAACGAGTTTGCTGATGCATTGGCCACTTTGTCATCAATGATACAGCATCCAGACAAGAACTTCATTGATCATATCCCAGTAAGGATCCATAGTCAGCCGGCATATTGTGCTCATGTTGAAGAAGAAACAGATGGGAAGCCTTGGTTCCACGACAACAAAGGGTATCTGACAAAAGGGGAATACCAAGAGCATGCAAACCATACTCAGAAACACACGCTTAAGAGATTGTCCAACAATTTCTTCCACAACGGAGGAACCCTATATGTAAGAACTCCTTATTAGGGATTGTTGAGGTGCGTCGATGCGAAAGAAGCTTCTAAGTTGCTAGAAGAGATACATGCCGGAACCTGCGGCCCGCAAATGAATGGTTTTGTCTTGGCCAAGAAGATACTTAGGGCCGGTTATTTCTGGATGACCATCGAGACAGATTGAATCCGGTATGTCCAAAAATGCTACCAATGCCAAGTACATGCAGATATGATAAAAGTGCCGCCAAATGAGCTCAATGCAACAAGCTCGCCTTGGCCATTCGCCGCCTGGGGAATGGATGTCATTGGTCCAATCGAGCCCACCGCCTCAAATTGGCATCAGTTCATCTTGGTAGCTATTGGTTACTTCACCAAATGGGTCGAAGCAACATCTTACAAGGCAGTGACTAAGAAAGTCATGGCAAATTTTGTCCGCGACTGGATTGTTTGCCGATTCAGAGTTCCGGAGTCCATCATCACTAAAAATGCCGCAAATCTCAACAACGATCTGATGAAAGCCATGTGTGAGACCTTCAAAATCAAGCACAAGAATTCCACATCCTATAAACCTCAGATGAATGGAGTTGTAGAAGCCGCCAACAAGAATATCAAGAAGATACTGAGAAAGATGGTAGAAAATCACAAACAATGGCACGAGAAGCTACCATTTGCTTTACTGTGATACCGTACCACAGTCCGCACATCAACTAGGGCAACTCCCTACTTACTAGTTTACGGTACTGAAGTTGTTATTCCTACCGAAGTGAAGGTTCCTTCTTTGAGGATCATACATGAAGCTGAGCTCCGCGATGTAGAATGGATAAGGAACCGTTATGAGCAGCTAGCCCTCATAGAAATAAAGAGGATGAATGCAGTATGTCACGACCAGCTTTATCATAACAGAATGTCCAGAGCTTTCAACAAAAGAGTCAAGCCAAGACAGTTCACACCGTGGCAGCTGGTGTTGAAGAAGATTCTCACGCATCAAGATGAAGCCAAAGGGAAATTCTCTCCCAACTGGCAAGGTCCTTACATGGTTCACAGAGTATTGACGGGAGGAGCCCTCATACTCGCAGAAATGGATGGAGAAGTATGGCCAAAACCAATCAATTCAGATGCAGTCAAGTGATACTATGTGTAATTGTTTATGTTTCTGCAAATGATGTAAATTGAACTACGCTCGACCTGATTCCCGTTTAAGAGGGGATACGTAGGCAGCCTTGTGGGTTCGGTCACAATTCAATAAAAAAACTTATATTCCCACCATCAGAAACTGGGGCAGAATTTTGAGGAGGACCCTCAAATTTCCGAAGCAAGTTCAGTCGATCACAACATATACAACAGTCAGAAATGTTTGTCCGTCTAACTAGGGCAGAATTTTGAGAAGGAACCTTAAAATTCTACGGCAGGAGAAGTCACAATGTCTCGGATCGTGTCACAGTCACTGGTTCATCTAACCAATTTTCTAAAAAACATTATTTTACTATGACTTTGAAAACTACGCATGCTTGCTTTTGAAATAACTCTGTTTAGAAAACGCTACCCTCAATGATTTGAGCAGGATCTTCAGACCAAGCAAGCAAGCTGACGGAGGCACGAACCGACCTCCCCTTTTATAGAACTCACAATTTTTCTTTGGTTGCAGGAACTAAAATATACATGCCCCAAAGTCACAATCTTCATAACACCGCGGTACTGAAATCTACTACCAGCTAAGAAAACTCTGCTATCATCTACTATTTATTATATTTTTGCATGAGACTAAGCTCTGTCTCCATTTGCTTGAGGCTAAGCCCTGCCTCCATTTGCATCATGGCTAAGCACTGCCTTCCATCTACATGGGACTAAGCCCTGTACCAAATCTTGCATGAGACTAAGCTTTGTCTCCATCCGCATGAGGCTAAGCCCTGCCTCCATTTGCATAAGGATAAGCATTGCCTTCCATCTGCATGGGACTAATCCCTGTCCCGAATCTTGCATGAGACTAAGCTCTATCTCCATTTGCATGAGGCTAAGCCCTGTCTCTATTTGCATCAGGCTAAGCACTGCCTTCCATCTGCATGGGACTAAGCCATGTCCCGAACCTTGCATGAGACTAAGCTCTGTCTCTATCCGCATGAGTCTAAGCCCTACCTCCATATTTGCATGAGGCTAAGCACTGGCTTCCATATGCATGGGACTAAGCCTTGTCCCGAATCTTGCATGAGACTAAGCATTGTCTCCATCTGCATGAGGCTAAGCCCTGCCTCCATATTTTCATAAGGCTAAGCTCTGCCTTCACCTGCATGGGACTAAGCCTTGTCCCGAATCTTGCATGAGACTAAGCTCTGTCTCCATCTGCATGAGGCTAAGCCCTGCCTCCATATTTGCATAAGGCTAAGCTCTGCCTTCAGTTTGCATGGGACTAAGACCTATCCCACATCTTGCATAAGGTTAAGCTCTACCTCCATATTTGCATGAGGCTAAGCTCTGCCTCTTATTTGCATTTTGCCGAGACTAAGCATTGTCTCTCCGAAACTACCTATTTTGTTCTTCTTTCGGGCTAAGCTCTGCCCTCAACTTCACAAGACTAAGCCTTGTCTCGTTGCTTTTGACCTCATATTATTGCATCCCATAGGATGAAATATCTCCAAACTTGTCCAAAGGCATCATAGTCTAAAGGCATCATCCTCATAGCCAGAAGACACCATGCCATGGCCTGAGGATCTCTCAAATTTGCATATCATTATTCAAAGGCGTCATGGTTCAGAGGCACCCTTATCATGGCCCGAGAACTTGTCCAAAGTCATCATAGTCTAAAGGCATCATCCTCATAGCCAGAAGACACCATGCCATGGCCTGAGGATCTCTCAAATTTGCATATCATTATTCAAAGGCGTCATGGTTCAGAGGCACCCTTATCATGGCCCGAGAACTTGTCCAAAGTCATCATAGTCTAAAGGCATCATCCTCATAGCCAGAAGACACCATGCCATGGCCTGAGGATCTCTCAAATTTGCATATCATTATTCAAAGGCGTCATGGTTCAGAGGCACCATTATCATGGCCCGAGAACTTGTCCAAAGTCATCATAGTCTAAAGGCATCATCCTCATAGCCAGAAGACACCATGCCATGGCGTGAGGATCTCTCAAATTTGCATATCATTATTCAAAGGCGTCATGATTCTGAGGCACCATTATCATGGCCCGAGAACATCATTTCATGGCCTGCGAGTCCTTCACTGAACAATTCATGGCCCAGGACATCATGGTCTAAGGACGTCATCCTCAACCGTCCGAAGACAATTCTCATGGTCCGAAGGGAATCTGCATCATGTTTTAATTTTCTCACAAATATATTCTCGCAGCATCTCTTTGCTTGCAAGTAGCCCGATGAGCAACCGTTATCCTGACAGGAGCAATCCCGCTTTGATTCCTTAGAACTATCTCAAACCTGACCTCTCACCACAACCATTCTTCACCTATTCCAAAACATCGTGTCCGTTCTTGTGATGAATTCATCGATATATTCCGCTGATGAATCCAGAACTACAAACAACTTGATTCCTGTAAAAATAGGGATATGTAGGCATCTTAGAGACTAGAGTGCGGCCTAAATCCCTCAAACCATCTCGCTCGGTCAAAATTGGCTATCATATCTTTACCCGACAACTCTTCCATCCTTCCCCGGGTAAAGAGGGACAGCTGTTGATATCTAATTTTTTCCTATAATATTTTTAAATGCATATATACCTTCAAAACTATGCGTTAGCATCAATTGATATTTTTCCATAATTTCTACATTTTTAAATTAATTTATCCCAGTATTGTAAATAATTACAAAATTGCATCACAAATGACTTTACAACATTTCATGATTTAATTTTGCTATTTATGGTCATATTAAGGTCGAAATATTTGCACAAATAGCCACATTTACATTTTTGGGTTACAATTGCAATAGCTTTGCAATTATAGTCCATGCGTACATTATTGTATTATTTTACCATAAAATGGCTCATTGTATTTTTAAAATATCGAATAATTATTTTAAAACATTTCTATGCATAAAAATCATTTTTTTCATTTATTAACTATTTTTAAAAATTATTTTATCAATTAAGTGGGTATTTAACAAATAGCCCTGTTTAATTTCTTCAATTTTTAGACCTAACCCCTCAAACATTAGCCCAAACCCCTTTTAAATACCAGCCCAATTTCACCTTAAGCCCAATCTGCACCTACCCAACCCAAACCCCCATCAAATCGTGGTCGTTGATCTTTNATAACGACCCGACCAGTCGTTTTGCGTTATCGAACCCCGTTCCCCCAAATGAAACTTCCCATAGCGTCTTTTTATGATTTATGACTTGCGGGGACTGGTGGTCCGGGATTCGGAGGTGTTTAGAGTGCAATAGGAACAATTGGTTCCTTAAGGTTGGCCTTTAAGGCCAAGTTTGACTTCGGTCAATATTTTGGGTAAACAAACTCGGAATTGAGTTTCATTGGTTCTGATAGCTTCGTGTGATGATTTTGAATCTGGGTGTATGTTCGGATTGGGTTTCTGATGACCAGGGGGCATTTCGGTGCCCAATATTGAAATAAGAAGTTCCTTAAGTTCATATTTTGGTTTGGGGCGTGTCTTTGTGTTATCGAGGTCCGAACGGAATTTCGAGACCAGGAATAGTTCTATTATGTTTATTATGACTTGCCTGCAAAAACTTGGGGTCATTCCGAGTTGTATAGGTCGGTTCGGCACGTTGTGAGTGAAGTCTAGAAAACTTAAAATTTCTAAGTTTGGTTCTTGGGGTTTGGGGGTGTGATTTTGCGTTTTAGCGTTGTTTTGGGTGTTACGAAGGCTCGAGCTAGTTCGTATTGTGATTTAGGACTTGTTGGTATAATTTGATTAGGGCTCGGGTGGGCCCAGGTGCCTCCCGGGCACCTAACGAGGCCAAAAACCAGCTAAAACAACTGTTGGTGTAGCTGTTACTAGTGTGACCGCAGGTGCGGTTGCCCAGCCGCAGGTGCGGGACCGCTCCTACGGTCCTAGCCTCGCAGGTGCGGAAACGCAGGGCCCCCCCAGACTTCATAAGTTCAGAACCATTTCTGCAGGGGCGGGTCCGCTGGTGCGGAAACCCCTCCGCAGGTGCGATCCCCAGCCCCCTCGCCATTTTCTGCAGGTGCGATTCCTTTCTCGTTGGTGCGGTCCCTGGGCCGTAGGTGCGAAAACACCTGTAGGCAGACCTATTTAAATGTTTAAAAAATGGGTTTTCTTCATTCTTCCTCATCTAAAAACTCCATTAGAGAGCCTTCAAGGTTGAGCAGCACCCTCCACGACCCATATACTGCCAAGGTAAGTAAATTCCTTACTTAACACTAGTTTTAAACATAAATTCCTAGTTAATCTCTCTTTTAAAACATCAAATTCATGAAATTGGGCAGTACCCTTTGGTCTTTTGAAGAATTTGAGAATTATCCATTTAAGGCCATGAATTCAAGTATAAATCACATAATTATGATCCTTAGGCTTCGGGTGTGTGATTCCTTCGAGAATCTTTGGAATCCGAGCATGCGGGCCCGGGGTTGGATTGTGGAAATTTCTCAAGAATGTTGGGTTATTGAAAGATTAGGATAATTTTCCCTATTTTGAGCATGCATAGATGTCATTGTACCTTATTTGGCTAATTGTGAGTCCTCGGTTGTAGAGTTCGGAGATTCGGGCGCATCCTTGGTCTGAGGGGTAGATTCGACACGAGGTGAGTCTCCTTTCTAACCTTGTAAGAGGGAATTTTTCCCATAGGTGTTATATATGATGCGTGTAATTTTTTGGGGGCTACGTGCGTACCACGTGACGAGAGTCCGTACGTAGCGATTATTCTATAATGTCGGGTAGCTTTAGGGCTCACGAGCATGCCATTACGTGCCTTATGTATATCTTTAGCCAAACTTTGAGTTGTTTATCATCTTCGAACTAGTATGCTTATTATCTTTGAACTAGTATGCAAATATGGTAGGGAGTTGCCTCCGAAATTACGGCGAATAGACCTTTGTTACAAGTATAGCCTCTACTAAGCTTATTCATAAGTCCGGTGTATGTATGTATGTATGTATATATATATATATATATATATGTATGTATATATATATATATATATATATTTGTTAATTATTCATATGAGTCAGCACTCGAGTCACAGGTATGATTCGCAATCGGGGGGAGCTTTATCTTAATTATATATATGAGTCAGCACTCGAGTCGCACGTATGATTCGCGATCGAGGGGAGCTTTATGTTAATTATATATCTGAGTCAGCACTCGAGTTTCAGGTATGATTCACGATCGAGGGGAGCATTGTGTAAATTATACGTATGAGTCAGCACTCGAGTCGCAGGTATGATTCGCGATCGAAGTGAGCTTTATGTTAATTATATATATATATGAGTCTGTGTCTAGATATTTCCTTACGACTCAGGCTGGTTATCCTATTCTTGTGTGCGCTTGAGGCTATTGGGTACTGTTTTCCATTGATATTGACTTGACAGATATTCTGGGGGAAAAGGGAAAGTGTACATTGTTGCTTATTTTCAGCACTTACCTGGTTTTCTATAGTTGATAGATATCTGTTGCTTACTGTCTCACATGTCTACTGCATTCTGTATATCCTATTTACATTATTACTGTTACACCGTAGTGAGTGTCATGTCGACCTCTCGTCACTACCTCTTTGAGGTTAGGCGGGATACTCACTGGGTACATTTATATTATGTACTCATGCTGCACTTCTGTACTTAATTGTACAGGTTCTAAGGTTGGTGTTTCTGGTTATCCGACCGGAGCTTGACTTATCTTCCGGACCGGACTTCACGGTGAGTTGCACCCCCTGACGTTTCTCAGCTATGCTATGGAGTTATCTTTGTTTATTCCTGTCTATATCCTTTCAGACATCAATACCTCGTGTATCTTCTTTTGTATATTCTACTAGTCGCCCATTGACTTGTGACACTAGTTCCTGGCACGCACTTAGTAGATTCTATTTTGGGACTGTATATATTGTATTGGATCACGATCATTTTGGCTGTATGTACTTAAATTGATAAATGCTTCCCCTTCTGTTTTTAATAAGTTAAGTGTAAAACATTGGGAAACATGTGGGGTTGGTATGTTAATAAGGAAAACTTCACTAGTAAGCAACTGTTGGCTTGCCTGACCTCGATGTTGGGCGCCATCACAACCCGGGTGGGATTTTGGGTCGTGACAACGTGGTATGAGAGCTCTAGGTTTACGTAAGTCTCACGAGTCACGGGCAAACCCAGTAGAGTCTTGCGGATCGGTACGGAGACGTCTGTACTTATCTTCAGGAGGCTACAGGGTGTTAGGAAACCTCTATTTGTTCTCATTCTATCGTGCAGTCGATGATTTACTAAATTCATTCTTCTATTCTCTCACAGATGGTGAGGACGCATGCATCTCACGTTCCTGATCCGGGAGAGGCTTCTACCCCCGCCGCTCTAGGCCGTGGTAGGGGCAGGGGTAGGGCACCTGCCCGTGGTAGGGGACGAGGGTGTCCCAGAGCTATGCCAGTCGCACCACCAGAGGACCCTACTTTAGAGGAGCAGGATGATGTTCCTCTAGTAGCTCCTGCTCCAGCAGACTTTATGACGGCGCCAGGCTTCCAGGAGGTCATGGGCCGTATGTTGAGATTCATGGATACCATGTCCCATGCAGGCCTACTTCAAGCAGATCCTGCCACTTCCTGGGCGGGATGGGGAGCCTAGACCCCTATTGCTCAGGCCACAGGACAGGCAGCAGCAGCACATCACACTCCGGGTACACCGCCCGTGGGTGGGGTTCAGCCTATAGTAGCGGCGCCAGAGCCGAGGACAGTTATAGAGGGAGACCAGCAGAAGATGCTAGACAGATGGACCCGACTTTGCCCTCCAGTCTTCGGGGATGAGCGGGGTGAGGATGCCCAGGATTTCATCGACATGTGCAGGGACAGACTGCACAATATGAGGATCTTGGAGTCGCAAGGGGTAGACTTCACTACATTTCATCTAGAGGGCATAGCTCGCCGCTGGTGGCAGTCATACATTCTAAGCAGGCCAGTAGATTCTCCTCTGGTCACCTGGATTCCGTTTACTCAGCTATTTCTGGACAGATACATTCCACCTTTTGAGATGGAGGAGCTTTGGGGTCAGTTTGAGCAGTTGGAGCAGGGGCAGATGTCTGTGACTGATTATGAGGCGAGATTTTCAGAGCTATCCTGCCATGCCCTTATGATATTGCCCACTGATGCCGAGAGGGTGCGGCGGTTCGTGGCAGGCTTTCATCCAGGTATTAGGACCTCTATGTCCAGAAAGGTAGAGATGGGTACCCCGTACCAGCTTGTGGTCGAGATAGCTCGGCGGATTGAGGGATACCGATTGAGGAGCAGGGTCAGCAGGACAAGAGGGACAAATTTACAGGTGATTTCAGGGGTGCTCTAGCTAGGGGAGGGGGTCAGTTTGGAGGCGGTCGGTCCATCAGACCTTCATATGCAGCACCTCCACTACCTCCCCGATGTGTCCCAGTTAGGCCCCAGTTCGGTGCCATGCCAGAGTGCTCCTACCGTCCTCCAGCTATTCAGAGTTCTCCCAGTGGTTATTCCAGTCATAAGAGATACTCTGATCCTTATTTCAGTGTTATGCCTGAGGGATCTCATCACCCTCCGGCCATTCAGGATTCTTCTTCTTCGGGATAGCAGGATATGTCACTTGTGAGTGTTACGAGTGCGAGGATCTGGGCCATGTGAAGAGGGCTTGTCCCCGGTTTCAGGGCAAGGCAGTACAGCAGGGTTATCAGCCTATGAGTTCAGCACTGGCAGTCTGGCCACCTAGAGGTGGAGGATAGGTCGGCAGGGGTCGTCCTAGAGGTGGAGGCCAGTCGGGAGGAGGTCAGGCAGCTCCGGTGGGGCTTAGTATTCAGGTGCTCCAGCCAAGTTTTATGCTATTCCGTCCAGATAAGATGCAGTGGCCTCAAACACCGTGATCACAGGTATTATCTCAGTATGTGGTAGAGAGGCCTCATTATTGTTTGATCCAGGATCCACTTACTCATATGTTTTAGCCATATTTGCTCCTTTTCTGGATATTTCTCGTGAGTCCTTGGGATCTCCTACATATGTGTCCACTCCTGTGGGTGATTCTGTGGTGGTATACTGGGTGTATCGGTCTTGTGTGATCACCTTCTGTGGGTTCGAGACCAGAGCTGACCTTTTATTGCTCTACATGGTTGATTTTGAGGTTATTCTAGGCATGGTTTGTCTATCTCCTTATCATTCCATGCTTGATTTCCATGCCAAGACAGTTACTTTAGCCCTTCCTAAGTCACCTAGACTGGAGTGGAGGGGTTATTCAGTTAGCGCAGCCAGCCGGGTTATTTCATTCTTGAAGGCTCGACATATGGTCGAGAAGGGTTGTCTAGCCTATTTTGCTTATGTGTGGGACACCATCGCCGAGTCTCCGACGATTGATTCCGTGCTAGTTGTTCGAAATTATGCTGATGTATTTCATTCGGATCTTCCGGGCATGCCTCCGGACCATGATATTGACTTCTGCATTGATTTAGCTCCAGATACTCAGCCTATATCCATTCCTCAGTATCGTATGGCTCCGAAAGAGTTGAAGGAGTTGAAGGAGCAGCTTGAGGAGTTTTTAGCTAAGGGTTTCATCAAACCGAGTGTATCGCCATGGGGTGCTCCAGTTCTATTTGTGAAAAAGAAAGATGGGTCTATGCGGATGTGTATTGACTACCGCCAGTTGAACAAAGTTACCATTAAGAACAAGTATCGCTTGCCGCACATCGATGATTTGTTTGAGCAGTTGCAGGGTGCTCGAGTGTTTTCTAAGATCGATTTGAGATCGGGGTATCATCAGTTGAGGATTCAGGCTTCAGATGTTCCGAAGACTGCTTTTCGTACGAGATATGGCCACTATGAGTTCCTGGTGATGTCCTTTGGGTTGAGTAATGCCCCAGAAGCATTCATGGACTTAATGAATAGGGTGTTTAGGCCGTATATTGATTCCTTCGTCATTGTCTTCATTGATGACATTTTGATTTACTCCCGTAGCTTGGGGGAGCACGAGCAGCATTTGAGAGTTGTGCTCCAGACTTTGCAAGAACATAAGCTATATGCTAAGTTCTCCAAGTGTGAGTTTTGGTTGGATTCCGTGCCATTTTTGGGGCATGTGGTATTCGAAAAGGGTATCAAGGTTGATCCTCAGAAGATCGAGGTAGTTTAGGGTTGGTCGCATCCTACTTCAGCTACAGAGGTCAGGAGCTTTTTGGGCCTAGCAGGTTACTATCGCTGATTTGTGGAGGGTTTCTCTTATATAGTAGCTCCATTGACTAGATTGACTCAGAAGAATGCCCCGTTTCGATGGTCGGACGAGTGTGAGGCGAGATTTCAGAAGCTCAAGACAGCATTGACCTCAGCTCCCGTTCTAGTATTGCCTTCCGATTCTGGGAAGTGCACGGTATATTGCGAAGCTTCACGCGTTGGATTGGGGTGTGTATTGATGCAGAAGGGAAGAGTTATTGCTTATGCTTCACGCCAGCTGAAGGTTCATGAGAAGAATTACCCTGTGCATGATTTGGAGTTGGCGACGATTGTCCATGCTCTTAAGATTTAGAGGCACTATTTGTATGGAGTGTCCTGTGAGGTTTATACAGACCACCGTAGTTTGCAGCACTTGTTCAAGCAGAAGGATCTTAATTTGAGGCAATGCAGATGGCTTGAGTTGTTGAAGGATTATGATCTCACCATCCTTTATCACCCGGGCAAGGCTAATGTGGTGGCAGATACTTTGAGCAGGAAGGCTGAGAGTATGGGTAGCTTGGCTTATATTGCAGTAGAGGATAGACCTCTAGCCTTGGACATTCAGTCTTTGTCCAATCTCCTGGTGAGATTAGATCTTTCATAGCCTTGTCGAGTTTTGGCACATGTGGTTGCTCAGTCTTCATTATTGGGAGAAGGCCCGGCAGTTCTATGATCCGTTCTTAGCAGAGCTCTGGGAGACAGTGGTTCAGGGTAGGGCCAAGAGGTTGCTATGGGCGAGGATGGTGTTCTGAGACTTCAGGGCCGCTTATGTGTTCCTAATGTTGATGGCCTGAGGGAGAGGATTCTAGAGGAGGCATACAGTTCTCGGTATTCTGTTCACCCTGGTGCTACGAAGATGTATCGTGATTTGAAGCAGCATTCTGGTGGAGGCGAATGAAGAAGGACACAGTGGAGTATGTGACTAGGTGCCTTAATTACCAGCAAGTTAAGTATGAGCACCGGAGGCCAGGGGGCCTACTTCGGCAGATGCCCATTCCTGAGTGGAAATGGGAGCACATTGTTATGGACTTCGTGGTTGGGTTACCTCGGACTTCACGGAAGGTTGACGCGGTTTAGGTCATTGTGGATAGATTGACCAAATCGGCGCATTTCATTCCA
>ML379578.1:0-21506 GCA_005239525.1 Nicotiana knightiana
TCGACTGCGCTCACTGGGGGTGTACAGACTCCTGGAGGAGCTCCTTCAGCCCAAGCGCTATATGTGCTGCGGCGTGCAACCCGATCCATATATATAACATATATTGCTGCAGCATGCAGCCCGATCCATATGGCGTGCAGCCCAACCTGCATATAGTATATAACACATATATTGCCGTGGCGTGCAGCCCATCCCATAACTATTCTCACATACCCGGCTCTCGGCCTGACTCAGTCACCCTCACAAGCCACTTGGGAAATTTATTTCAACTCACGGGGCTCAGCCCCAAATACTTTCAGAGTTTTCAAAGCAGTGTGATAACAGTGAAAATAACAGCAAGTAGGAAACATGACCGAGTTTACAATTTGCTAACAGAATAGTGGTTTAATAGTGTAAAAGTACCCCCTGAGGGTCTAAACAGGTCGGCACAAGGCCCCAATCATGGAAAATACCCCTAAGCGTCTAAACAGGTCGGCACAAGGCCTCAATCATGGCTCGCAGCCCATATACAAGTATAAATTTCTAAAATACAGGATATCATAAGGTTTCAAATCGAATACGCAGCTTAATAGTCGCTACGGGACGGACCAAGTCCTAATCCCTATCGGTGCACGCCCCCACGCTCGTCACCTAGCATGTGCGTCACCTCATTTATCAACACAATAACAAATAAAGAGGTGTCATACCCTCAGGTTTAGAGTTACAATCGTTACTTATCTCAAAAAAGCCTAAAAGCTACTCCGCGATACGCTTTCCCCTCGAATCGGCTCCCAAAAGCTCCGAATCTAACCAAAATCAGATTACCATCATCAATACACGCTAATGGAACAAAACCCAAGCGAAAGATATAAAATTTTAACACAATTCTCGAAATTCGGTCAAACTTGAGCCCTGGGCCCACGTCTCGGAATTCGATAAAATTTACATCACTAGAATCCTCATCCTCCTACGATTCTAACATACCAAAAACTCCACAATCAGACCATAATTGCCCACTCAAATCACCAAAAGAATTTCCAATCTTCTTCCCCATTTTCCCCAACTTATTCCACTTTAATTCTTCAACTTACAAGCCTAATCCGAAACAAAATAGCTAGAAACGAGTTATATAGTCCGGGAACTTACCTCCACTGAATACCCTCAAAGAGCTTCTTCAGTTTGCTCTCAAGTGAGCTCCACCCGCATGCAACAATGGAAGAATAACCAAAATTTCGCGGAGGCATTCTTTTATACTGTTCTGCCCAATTAATCCGCACCTGCGGACCTTTCCTTGCACCTACGGACCCGCACCTGCAGTCCCAGGTGCGCACCTGCGGTCCCAGGTGCACACCTGCGAAAACCCACTAACAGTCCAGTTCTCGCACCTGCGGTCCCTTTTCTGCACCTGCGGCTTCGCAGGTGCGACGACTCTTCGCACCTGTGGACTCCTCCTACCTAGAATCTTTTCGCACCTACGCTTGGACCTTCGCACCTGCGGCTGCCCATCCGCAGGTGCGGCCACACCAGAAGATTAACACCAGCAGCGTTTTGCTGCAATTTTCCTAAGTTCAAACCTTCTCCAACCATCCAAAATCAATCCCGAGCCCCTCGGGGCCCCAACCAAACATACCAACACGCCCCATAGCATCATTCAAACTTAGTTGAGCCTTCGAAACACCAAAAACAACACAAAAGCACCGAAATTACATCAAATTCAAGCTGATGGACTTTGGAACTTCTAAATTTTGCCAATGATGCCGAAACCAACGAAAACACATCCGATTGACCTGAAACTTTGCACACATATCCAAAATGATTTCACTAACCTGTTCCAACTTCCGGAATTCTATTCCGAACACGATAGCCTATTTTCCACTGCCGACCAAAAATTGCCAAAAACTAACTTTCGCCAATTCAAGCCTAATTCTACATCGGACATCGAAAATCCATTCCGAACACACTCCTAAGTCCTAAATCATCTAACGAAGCTACCAGAACCATAAAATCCACATTCCGAGGTCATTTACTAATAAGTCAACTCTCAGTTTGAATTTTCAACTATTAGGCTACTTCAAGAGGCTAAGTGTCTCAATTCTCACCACGACCACTCCGAACCCAAACCATTTGACTCAACACAACAAAAATAGGCTAAGCAACATATGATAAAGCAGAAATGGGGGAAACGAAGATAATCTCACAAAACGACCGGCCGGGTCATTACATACTCGCCTTGCGGTAACCCTTCTACACCAGGGATAATTGAATTTCTTACGCACAAGGGTGAATCCTGGTGTAACTGGCAAACTTAGTCCCTTAAGCTTAACTCAAGCCACAGTTCTTGCTTTAGGGAAGTGTCTTCCTGAATGACCTTTAAAGGTTATTCTTCTGTTGTCCATTCTATTATCGCTGGAACGCGATCTGTGAAATTCTCACAATGCCGACTATAATCAAATCCTTCGGTCCCTAATTCATGTTCAGTTTATCTTTTTCACTAGCTCATACTAATTTCTATTACTCGGGGGGTCTAACTTTTCCTTCTGGTAATCGCGTTGGACTCATCTACTTATTTCATGAAATGAGGATATGACTTTAGGGCCCATACTTTTATTGTCTCAAGGCATGTCTCCCCTTTTCTTTTCCTTCACTTGACTATTGAATCTGAGTGCCTCTAAGAGATAGTGACATGAAATGCGTGATACATATATACATAATCTTTTAAAAATGTCTGCCTCTGTGGGCATCATCATCATCATATCGTACCCGGCCTCAAAGAGGACTCGGTAAAAACATACCCGACCATCATAAGGCTCGGTAGAATCGTACCCGGCCACGTGGAGATCGGTAAACCCAACTGATCAGTGGTTTCACAATAGGTTCCATACATACTTTCTTAGAATAACTTTGTAAGGAAAGAACGACATGGACAACCTTAGTTTCTAGGTGTAGATTCATTATGAAATAGCGTATCGTTTACGTTCGTTTCACTTTAGATCATGCCAAAAGAATGAAGGAAGTGCCTTAATATACCTTAACCAAGTTGAGTCCTTAATACCTTCCAAGAAATTCTTCAAACAAGTCAACTCAATCTATCATAGCATAAGGAGATTCAAAATCAGTGTTGAGCAAAGGCTGAGTATGTAACTTAAACTAGTAGCTCGTTTACGTAAATTTGAGCAGTCCAATACCATATACCAAAAAAACCAAGAACAAAACAATAACAAAATGTATGCATTATTTCTCAACCTTATATCCACAACAATATCACAAAAAAGCCTACACACCTTAGTCACTTCATACATAGAACGACAACAACAGTAGTGTCAAACAACCTAAAAAAGTAACAACGAATGACCAGCCAACCACCATGACATTATTTGGTGTTTCTCCACACCCTTTCTCCTCCAAAACTCCATTAATACATTAGAAAAAGAGGAACCCAAAATCAACACAAAATATCCCATAAAACAGTCCCACAACTTCAATAACTCAAAATTGATTTTTCAGTTTACCACAACACGTTTCGACCTGTCTTTTCTTTCAAATTGAAAAACACAACCAAAAATAAATAATTAATCCTCTAATATAATAAACCAGTGATTAATTCAACTTAAAAATAATTTTACAACCATCTAACAATGACGCAACAACAAACAACATACCACTCTTTCGAAACTCGCTAGGTCTAGTCTTTACGATCGAGTTACAACTCGTACAAACCTGGATAATGGAAGGAGAAGCATAAATTTACCTTGGAAAGAGTAGAAGCCACGAAACCTATCCCTTATTCATCCAAAATCAGTCCCCCCCAATGCAGCTAAATGAAGGAGAAATAGAAACTAGCAAGTTGTCCGGGCTTTTCGGCACTAGAATTATATCGTAACACCCAAAATAACCTAGGGTTTATGTGGGATTTTTGGAGAGGAGTTGCAGAGATTCAATTTGGTTTTCTTGTTCTGAAAGATGGGTGAAATAAATGAGTTGATAAGACCTTAAAGGCTCCCTCTTGCCCGACTTTGGAGCTTTTAATTGAGGCCTCTCCTTTTGGCAAGTAGGTGATGCAACTACTTGTCACCTACCAACCTGCGCAGTCTCGCAAAAATGTGAATCTCTCTACTCTAATATTGTATCAATTAATGGTTTAATCCGTTGAAAACTAGACTCGTAGATCTTCAATTTGGTAGGTAGATCATCCCGAAATCCTATTTACATTGGGAGAAATTCTCAGATATATTTGACCTAATTTTCAACACATTTATGAATGTAACTGGTGATGACGTTTTCCAACTTTTGTTACGAAACTCGCTTGACCACAAAAAATAACACATGAATATCATAATACTAAAATAACTCATAAAATAATCTCTTTATAATGTTAAGCACCCTAGTTTCACCCCAAAAGTACATGTTATAACATTCCAACTTGTCGACTTTTGTCGAAACTTATTTTCTTCAATTGGTTTAGCTTCTAAGTCTTCCAACCCTCTTCGTATTTACTTTATGTACTTTTAAAGATGATCTCGTTTTAGAGCTTACATCAATTGACTTACGACGTACTCTCACCTACGAAACTATGAGGTGTAACATCATTGCTTCACTCATATCATTGTTGGGGCATTCTTTTACCATTGTCCAGTACCGCTCCCAGATTTCATGTAAGGGTTCATTTGGCTCTTGTTTGAAGGCTAAGATCTCATACCTCAATGTTGCCATATGTCCGGGAGAGAAAAACGTTTCTATGAACTTTTCAGCTAACTCATCCCAAGTGGTGATGGAATGGTTGGGTAGCCTCTCAAGCCAATCCAAATCTTTCCCTCTAAGTGAAAATAGGAAAAGCCTCAATCTCAGAGCGTCCTCAGATACATTTGTCTGCTTGCTCCTCCAGTATGTGTCTACAAAATCTTTGAGATGCTTATATGCGTTCTGATGGGGCGCTCCAGTAAAGAAACCCCTTTGCTCCAATAGAGTCAGCATGACATTGGTTATTTGAAAATTTCCCGCCCGAATCTGGGGTGGGACAGTTGCACTTACGTAGCCTTCATTGGGTAGCATCCGGTGTGCTGCCCTTGGAGGAGGCGGGGGAGGGTTTGGAACGTTATCATGAGGCGGGCGACCTCTTCTTTGGACTTGAAGTTCTAGATTATCCTCATCCGCATCATTGTCATCTAGCTCCTCCCCCTGAGGAATATGTCCGAGAGCATCATTATGAGCCATTTGGTACCTAAAGCAATTGACACACAAAAGGTAGAAAAATGGAAGGAAAGAAAAAAAACACACAAATAGTTAGATAGATAGATAAAAATGTCTAACTCCCCGGCAACGGCGCTAAAAATTGATCAGTGCCAAACCTACACCACTATAGAGTATCAAGGATGGTCGATGCAGTTTTACCCAACAAGGTCGGGCTCAATTTCCACAGGGAGTTAATTGATTTGGAATTAGGTATCTAACTAAATCTAATTGCGTGTGATGTTCCTAATTGCACTTCCAAACATGTTGGTGTTGATTATACTTCTAATTTTATACTATTGTTTGCAAGGAATAAAGCTAAGTACAATATTTTTGGTGATAGTTTTCAAGTGTTTAAAAGGACTAGGGTAGTGACTTCCGCCTAGGTGGATATCTACCCGGTATCGAGAATCTAAGGCAAGCTTGATTTGATTGAGGTCATAATATAACTATCACACACAAGAACTCACTCTATACCTCTCGGTAGTTTGAGTGAATTTGCACAATTTGGCTTTCTCAAGTCCAAATGGGTGTTCATGCAATACAAGTGATATTAGCTAAAGTCGGATATTACTATCTCTAGGTTTAACCCTTTAATTGGGGCTATCAATTTCTTGATTTCACCCCAATTCCTTGTTAGCCTAATTTTTCTAGACTTAGTCCCTCTTTCTCAAGAAGAGCCTAAGTCATACAGGCATGAATCAGTGTTTGCAACCACTAATTCTACAATTCTAGCATGAAACACATAAATAATCAAGCCTAAAATTCAAGACCCATTAAATACCCACACTAAGGTTAGGTCACAACCTTAGCTATGGGTCTAGCTACTCATAATAACAGCAGAAATCAAAGATAAATAGGAGATATAATCCATAATATTAAATTAAAAGAAGAAAATCTAATGTTTGAAGGTAAATCTTGTACAAAATTGCTCAAATAGGAAAACCTAGCCGTCTCACGTGCTAAGAAAAAATCTAACATAACCTAAAATTGACAAAAATATCTATTTATACTAGACTAAAATTTTCGAACGAAAATACCCCTGCGGAGGTTTCGCGGCCGCGTAATTTTGACCGCGGCCGCACTCTTGCTTTCTCAGCTGCGTAATTTTGATCGCGGTCTGCGTTTCTTCATATCTGGGTTTGGGTTAAACCTTGTTTCGCGGACCGCGTAATTTCCACCACGTCCGCGTGAGAGACTTCTGCGACCGCATAATTTTGACACGGACTGCCCTTCTCATTTTTGCATCACTTGTGAACTCTCTGAATCTTAGCAGTCGCGATTCGCGGAATTCCAATCATGGCCGCGGTGGTAATTTCGCGGCCGCCTCTTTCTGATGCATGCCGCGTTTCTATGTGTGGCCAAAAACCATCTCTCTGATTCTCCATTTCGCGGTCCGCGTAATTATGTCCGCGTCCCCGTTGATACTTTCACGGCCGCACTTTTCTATCGCGGTCCACGTTTCACAGCTCTTGGCCCAGTCTTGGTCTTTGTTCAAGTTTTGACCCCTTTATGAGTTGATCATGGCTACTTTGGCTCATTTTGAACAAACCCTAGAAGCAAGCATATTAAGTTAGTTTTCGGGAATACCTTCATGCATTTTTTTACCCAAAACATAAGTAAAAGAGAGAAAATAATAGGCTAAAATCCCTACTTATCAGTCAGCTCAGCCTGGTATTTGGAAGATGATTCTTGATGGAGCGCCGAAGCCTGTACATAAAGGAAGGAAATCAGATTTAGAAAATTAAGGACAAACACAAACGTGATAACGCAGGCTAAAACTTACTTGGTTCGGAAGCTGATGAGCCTTGTCAAAAATAAGTGATGCATCCAGGTCGGGAACATCATCGACCCTCATGAAGCAGCCGCATAATATATCATCCCCTTCGGGGGCCATCCCCACATCAGGGGTCCACATGGACCGAGCATCTCGAAACTGCCCTTCAGAAAATGTAGGGCCAGGCGGCGAATCCTCAATATTAATTTCCCCAAGGGAGTCACTTGGGGCGTTCTCCTCTCTTTGAAGGGCCTCGGAACTGGACCCTTCGGGCACACCCGTCGGTTGCTCATCACGGCGGGAGGCATCTTCAACACCCGATGACTCGGGGACTCTGCTCGGACCATCCCCCAAGATCTCCTCGGTCGAAAAATGACCCTCCTCGACCGGTACCAGCTCAGCAGTTTTTGAAGCTTCGACGCTTCCCCTTTTCTGAGCCACCAGCAGGCAGTCAACATCCTTTCTCTCCTCGTCTTCCTCTCGTAGTTTTTGGACTACATCAGTAGGCAGAGCAGCGGGATCGGTCTTCGACTTTCGATCCTTTCTCTTCCTAGGCTTTGGAGTATCAGGAGGCGAGGCCCTTTTCCTCTTCTTGTATTTGGCCGACTTCGGGACCTCCTCCTCCCTGGGTGGAGGCGGCCTCATGGAAACATTTTCTCCTAGACTTGTATGAGAAGAAATCAAGTTAAAAAGATTATTTTGCAGGAAAGCACCAAACAAAGATAGAGGAACTTACCATGATTGGCCTCCCATCGACCCTTGGCCATATCGCGCCACGAGCGCTCATCATACGAAGAGGTCGAGGACAGTTGTCGAACCCAACCTGCAAGGTTCAAGATTGCACCAGGAAACCAGGGGGAAGCTGCACCATGAAGAAAATATAGATCAGAAAGAGTAAAGAAAGCAAAATAATAAACAAACACTATCGATGAGATTGTACATACTCTTCATATTCCATTCTTCGAGGAATGGTATCTTCTCGGCGGGGATCAAGTCGGAGGTCCTGACTCGGACAAACCTGCCCATCGATCCTTGGTCCTTGTCCTCGTCTATGCTCGAGAGCAGCACCTTTGTGGCCCGGCGCTGAAGCCTTATCAGTCAACCCGATAAAGACGGGGGCTGTATAGCCTAATGAGATGGTCGAGGGTGAAAGACATCCCCTCGACCTTGCTCGTGAAGAATCTGAGCAAAATGACAATGCGCCAAAAAGAGGGGTAGATCTGGCCTAGGGCTAACTGGTATTGGCGGCAAAAGTCGAGTATGACGGGATCGACAGGGCCCAATGTGAAAGGGTAAGTGTACACACTTAAGAACCCTTTCACATGAGTGGTGATGTCCTCCTCGGGGGTAGGAATCACCATTTCTTTATCCTCCCAGTGGCAGTATTTTTTCACCCGCTCGAGATCACCTTCAGATATCGAACATATGTATCTATAGATGGGTTCACATCGGCCAGGAACCGAAGAGGGTTTTACGACTTCGAAGTCGGAAGTAAGTTCGCATGGCCCGGGAATGCACGCATCGCGTGGCTCCACCAACGTTTTGTTGTCGGCCGACCGTGATGAGAAGGCCTTTTATTTTTGAGGGACATATGTTTTTGCCATTGCTATATGAGGTTTAAGAAAGAAGAAGGCGGAATCTGCGTTTTAATAAAGGATTGACAAACGGAAACTGGCAAAGATGATGACTTGAAGAGAATAGAAGAGCTTTTAGATATTAGTAGGAGTTTTGGAAGTAAAGTTTGAGAAGATTATGAAGATGATCTATTTATAATGGCTATTTTGACGGTTTGAGAGCACTGGTGACCGACCATCAACTGGCATTAATTAATGACCTTGGGAACTGTGACGCGACACTTCAATCACTTTTGTCGCTTATGTCACCAGATTGACGTCATAATTGATCGAGGTATTAAATCGCAGTCTCAAGTTCTTTTCTTCTCGTTACACTCCAAAAAATAAGGGACTATCTGTATACGATCGAAATCGGGCATACCCGATTTCATTGGCAAGGGAGTTACCTCGAAGGGTAGCTCTATAATAGATCAGGCTCGGGCTCGAAGATAGAACATCGGACCTGGAGATCGAAGTGTTCACTAAGATCGAGGCCAACAACAATCGAGACCAAGCATAACTAACTTCGAGTAAGGCGTGACAACAGAATAGCGAGATATCAGGAGCCGATCGAAGATCACGACAGAAATCGGAGCATATCAAATCAAAGCGGTTATCGATGCCAATCATGGGATTTACTTCCGTTATTAGAATTGTACCTTATTTAGGATTCCTCTATTATATAAAGAGGGACCTCAGTTATTTGAAGGATCATCATTCACTACTAAGAATCTATACATATGTTACTCTCTTTATTTTTGCTTACTGTTCATCAGAATTGTTTCATTCTTTACTGTTCTTACTATCCTACCTCGATACTATCTCGAATCAAGGTCGAGGCACTGCTTGAATACTGGTTTGATTTATTCTACTGTTCAATTTATCTATTTAATTCACTGTTTATCAATTGGTATTGAATTAAATCACGTATTCTTTAAACAATAATATAAGTTTAATTGTTACTCGATTTTTAGGGTAAACAATACCAAAGAAATAAAAATGAAAATAAGTTAAATATATCCCAATAATAATACTAATAAGTAAAATATTTATATATGCTTACTAGCATATAAATGTATAATAAGGTTAAAATACTCGCAGAAAAGCAATAGGACTACAATGGTGGCTTTGCTTTTAAAAAAGTAACCGATAGATTATTACAGAAACATTTGTTAGCCCTAGTTTTTTTTTTTTTTTTTGGCGCGATAACTATTCCATTCGTTCCGCCATATTCTTTGGCAGTAGTCTAATACTTTCAAATCATGGGATTTCCTCTATTATATATTATGTATGTAGCCATGCATCAAAGATAATCTACTTATTCAGTTTAAACATTCACCAATTTTAATATGAAATTAGCAAAACCATGTATAACCGGAACCTATCCTCCTAAATTGGAATTTGACATCTGCAGCGTGATAAATATTTCATGTCTCCCAATCCGTTTAGCATTTTCTGTTTATCAACAGTCAATTCGACCAACTTTTGAGTTAATTGAGATTAAGGCCTCATTTGTTTTTTTAAGATTAAGACGTCTGAATCTGAATATACATCTGAATATCAAGATGTGTATTAAGATTAAGACACCTGAATCTGAATACACATCTGAATATATTAAGATGTGTATCAAGATCTGAATAGAAATAATTAAAACTGTTTGATTTTTAACATCTGAATGTATAAAATTCATCTTTATTTGAAAATTAATAAACATAAAATTCAAATAAAATACTAACTTATCTAATATTCTATCAATAAAATATATAATTTTTTTAAAAATATGATAGTTGTTGGTGGTGATGGCTAACGGATGAATGCCGACTAGAGGCGGTGGTTGGTGGTAGTTTTGGTTGATGATGGTGGTTCATACTAGTAGCTAGTAGTGATTAGTAATGATGTCGATTATGATTGTGGTGGTGGGTGATGATAGTTAATAATGGCGGCTAGTGGTAGTAGTTGTGACTGAGAAAGGTGGTGGGTGGGTAGTGGTAGGCTATAATAATGGGCAGCATCGACTGTGGTTGTTGATGGTGATGGGGTGGTCAGTTGAGGTGGGTGAGAATGATATATGGTGGTCGGAAAGGTGAAAACAATGGGTGGTGATGGTCGATAATGGTGGCGTCTATGATTGAGGATGATGGCGGCGTGGTGGTAGTGGAGGTGGTGGTGGTATGGTGGTAGTTGATAATGGTAGGTGGTGACGGCAGTTAATATTGAATACGTGATAGGATCTTAATGAAATTAAGTCTCTGTTATAGATCTTAATCATACAGACCTATTCAGACCCATTAAGTGGTTGTGAAGTAAAAAAAACAAACACACTTAATGATTAAGATCTGAATAATTAAGATTCAGACTTTAAAAACAAACGCACTTAATGTCTGAGATATGAATGATTAAGATTCAGACCTCTATTAAGTGCAAACAAATGAGGCCTAAGTCAATCTATTTTTTCAAATTACAATTAACATTTAGAAACTAGACCAAATTATTATTTAAACATTTAGAAGCTAGCTAGACGAGAAGTTGCAACGTCTTTCTATTAGCAAGAAAAGAAAAGGAAAAAAGAAGAAGAGAATAGCCCGTACACGAATATCTCGCTCACGCAGGGTCCGTAGAAGAAAGGAATGGAGTATTAAATATATTTCCTTGGAGCTAATGTTTAGATCCCATTTCTTATTCCACGTTGAATGGATCAAAATGATGGTGGGTATTTATTCTTATCTTATCTCTATCAATATAAAGGCATAAGATAGGAATTAAATTTAAGGCTGTCCATAAGGTTGAACACTTATCAAAACCAAACCAAAACTTCTGTAAATTCAGTCAACGCATGTCACCCGGATTCTGATTTCAGTCTATTTTATGACAGTGAAGTTTAATATTTAAAGTCCAAAACTTACAGTTTCGATTTTGTAGGATTATCGATGTTAAATGTAAAATTGTGTATAAAATTGGAGAATTGAGTGAAACATATATAATATATGAGATGGATAAATAAAACAGTTGGAAGTCTTTATATGGTGGATCATATTCTTCCATTCAAAATGAAACTACCATATACAACTTTCTCAAATTAGAACGTGGAATATATATATATATATATGTCAACAGGACCTTAGACTCCTACCATAATTCAACCAAGGAATGTGAATATGCTAGTGTTCAAAACGTCAAAGATATGATGCCCCATCTATAGTAAATGCAAGCAATCCAATTTTTAAAATGAGTGCCAAGTATCACTATATTCACTACTCCTTTATCACAATAGGAAGCAAACTTGGCATAAATATATAGTAGTTTTAGAACTATTATTTCCTAAAAATATGAAATTTTGAAGCTTGATAAAAGTCAAAGCTAATAGGAACTGAACACAAACTTGTGGAGAACGCTGATAAAGCATATAAACTATATTTTTTTGTGTGATTTGCATGTGCATACTAGATATTCTATGTTCTTGTGCAAAGCAAAAAGTCAAGAATAATTCATAAAAAGTCAACTGTTCCAAAGTTTTTTGCTATAGGTGCATTGACCAAATACAAAGAACTTTCAATGATAATGGAGATCGAAGAAATAAAAGGAAAATAGCTCAATCAGGATATGAAAATTTGAAAACAAATTATGAAGCTTGACGTTTCAAAAAAATATTCTGAAGAAGGGTACGACAATTAAGAATTGACATTTCTTCCATGCATATAATAAATCTTAAAAAAAATTATTTTCAGTTTTTTTGGAAAAGACATTCTATTAAACAAAATGCTATCTTTGGTTGTAAATCTTAAAAGTATTTACGAGAAGAAAGGAAACATACACGATTTAAAAGAAGGTCAGTGCGAAAAAGCCGACAAAGAGTATGGAGAACCAATATAAAATTAAAGGATACTTCGGTTCATACTTTAAACATCACCTTGCTCTTTAAGTTTAAACCTAAATCTAATAGAGTTCTAATCTTAAAATGCCTTAGAATCTTAACAAGGACAAACAGTTTTTTCCACTATAAAAAGTGGCATAAACATTATATAGTGGAAAATATGCTAGAAAGAAAAGGCATGCGAGTAGAGTTGGAGTCAGGATTTGAAGTTTATACGTTTAAGATGTAGTCTGTTTAAGTTACTAGGTTATCAATTAATAATTTGTACATATTTAATGAAATTTTTAAGGCAAATATAAAATTTGGACCAAAGCTAATGAGTTCGACAAAGCCCGTATCCCCGTGATATCTCCGCTCCTGCATGCAAGGGTGATTAATGAAGTTGGATGAAGATTATGAAACTAGGATTCGGATTGTATAAGTTAGAAAAATAATACTTTCTTTACATCTATCTAATTAGCTTGCTGGGCAGAGTTACAACCTAATAATTATACTGTTGAGAGGATGCAAACATCTAGCGAAACATTCAAACACAATCGAGTTGGTAGGGGTGGATGCAATGTATGATGAACTCCGTACATTTAGTACGGAACGTAAATTTATGTGTAATTATTTATTAAAATTATAATAAATTGTAGATTTGAACTTATACTTTTAAAAACATAATTAATTAGTTGAATACTAAGAAATAAGAAGTTTAAAAATTGAAATCATAGAGCTTAAATATTAGATCTGCATCTGCTAGTCCGTAATCATATTATAAGGGAAAAAAACCAAAAAAAAGAAAAAGAAAAAAGTAACAAAACTTATGGGCTTCCATAAGTATTTATGAATATAGTCCCATTCATTGGGATAATATGGTGGCAGAGATGTAAGGCCTTTGTGACGTTTCTCGATTGAAAGAGGAAAGATATTCACTTAAATAGTTCAGTCTCTCTTTTCAGCCCCGCCTTCAACTAGCTAGTATAAATTCATGTGTGTTATACTACTTGAGATATATAAAGGGCATTCTCAAGCCATTGCATGAAAAGGAGAAGAGAGCAATGCAGCCAAGGATGAATTGCCGGCGTATATCATTTTGCCGGCAGTTTGTTCCTTGGCTAGGTTGGGTTCCTTTCCTTTCATGCAATGACATGGAAGAACTTGTTCAGCTTTTTCTTTGCTCGATCAAAATGCCTTATAGGTCAAAATAACGAGTCATAATCCGATTTGTTTAACATTATTAATCCAATCTATCCTTCTACATTATTTTTTTAAATCTTTACCTTAAGAATTCTTCAATTTTGACACCGTAACTATTAGAATAGTCTACTATATATCATAGCTATTACCATGACAATTCTAAGGCTCCAAATTTCATTTTTTATTGAGTTTGGTTGTATATTGATTCATCGGGATATATTATTTTAAAAAAAATTCAATATTAGATGTGTCATTTCGAGTTCAACCGATTAGATCGACAAATGGATAACAATAATTAAGCCCGTTTTAAATTTTGGGAGTTAGGCAGGTTATTTAAAAGTGAGTTGGTTTTACCACCTCTAATGTCAACAAGAAAATTAGGTGTGGTCTCTCATTTTTGGCTTTTGGGGGGAGATTAATTACCTGATTAATAGGTAACCTTCAAGGTCAAATGTCAATTTATTTTATATTTAAACATAAAGTTTTGCACATTGATCAAGTGAGCTACCTAAAAGGTCAAAAGTTCAAGGCCAACTCCTCTGGACTGAAGGTCATTTGTGAACTTCGGCTGTATTAGTAGTAAATATACCGCGGGAGCGAAGACTCTTCGACTGGACACGTGGTAAATATGGAGATCAGCATGTGGCAAGCACAGAAGGATTCCCTAGTTAGCTCCGAGTTGGCCACTGTCAACCTAATTGAAGAATGGAGAATTTCTAATCATATTTGAGAAGTAGCTTTGGCAAATTCTTTACTCATTTAGCTTTCATCTCTGCTGCTAGTTATCAATTCACCCAGATCGCACTCTCTATTCTCATTTCATTTCTTGCGTCTTGTTATTAGTTTTAATTTTTTTTTTTGATAAACTGGATATTTATAAAAGAAATAGAATTAGGGATTACAAAAGATGTGATCTTGAGGATCATTGCTAGTGGTTGATAATCCATGCATGGCATGCTGATTACCAATTCTTGCTAGATGGCTACAGGTAGTAATGGAGACAGTTTTTACATAAATATTTTCACCCTTATATGCCAGTATGCTGGTCATGACAAAGGGCGCAGGAAAATACAAAAGTTCTATATTATTGAAAGTAGTAAGGGATTTTACATGTTTTGCCAGGAAGTCGGCTACTTCATTTCCTTGTAAGAAATTATGCTGCATCACCACTGTGCCCATTTGGGATAGAAGCAACCTGCATGAGTAAATAATATAGTCATAAGTTATGCATCATTCTTTGATGAATTTAATTACTTGTGTGACATCCGTCTCTATTTCGAATGAAAATAAATTCCTTTCCTTTGCAATACATAGTCCTTGGTAGAGGGCCATGAGTTCTGTGTGGATTGGAGCTCTTGAAATTATTTTTGTAATGAAACCTAAGGTTCAATCTCCATTTTGATTCCTAAAAACACCTCCTAGGCCGTCAGTAGCTTCATTTCTATTAAAAGCTCCGTCAATGTTTAGTTTGTACCAACCAGGACGAGGAGGAATCAAGTGGAATTTTATTTCAGTTTTCCTATTCCAGTTGGATTCACGCTCCATTAGTAACTTATATTCAATGGCATGGTTCATGATCCATTTTAAGGAGATAGTATTGGAGTTGTTGTTTATATTATTATTATTATTATTATTATTATTATTATTATTTCTATATAACCAAATATTTCATATAATGAAGGGAAATAAGTTGTTCCATGAAAGATATTTATTGGCTAGGGGAGGGTTTTTTGCTGAAGGTAAAGTAGCCAATTGTCCTTATTTGGTTGGAAGTTAGTTGTGCTGATACCTAATTGGTTCCAAAGGATCTTGTGACGACCCGGCCGGTCGTCTTAAGAATTAACGACCCGATACCCTATTAACTGTTTTCCCCAAGTCTATTTCTGCTAAATTGAAATGTCGGGACGTTCGATTTTGAGTTTCAGATAGTTTTGGGACATTTAGTCCCTAAATGAAAGCTTAAGTGTTGGAAAGTTGCCCGTAGTCGGAGCAGTGTGAAGACGGCCTCAGAATGGAAATCCGATGGTTCCGTTAGCTCCGTTAGGTGATTTCAGGGTTGGGAGCGTGTTCGTAATGTATTTTGGAAGTCCGTAGCTCATTTAGGCTTGAAATGCCGAAGTTTGAATTTTTGGAGTTTCCGGTTCGATAATGAATTTTTGATCCGAGGGTCGGAATGGAATTCCGAAAGTTGCAGTAGTTCCGTCATGTCATTTGGGATGTGTGTGCAAAATTTGAAGTCATTCAGATGAGTTTAGACTTGTTTCGGCGTCAGATGTGAATGCTAGAATTTTCCTAAGTTTCTAGGCTTGAATCTATGCATAATCGATGATTTTGATGTTATGAGACGTGTTGTTAGGGCTCGACCTAGTTCAAATAAGGTGTTAATGTTGGTCGGTGGTTTTGGTTGAGGTTCTGGGGGCCTCGGAGTTGTTTCGGATGCTTAACGGGTGAAAATTTGGGATTTTGCTGCTGCTGAACAAGGCACCTTCTGGTGTCTTCGCACATGCGATGGTTTTTCCGCAGGTGCGGACTCGCAGGTGCGTGGGCCATGATCGCAGGTGCGATAGAGGGGTGATTAGGTCAGTGGCCGCAGGTGCGACTTGGGTTCCGCAGGTGCGACTTGGGTTCCGCAGGTGCGGGACCGCAGGCGCGACCAAACGACCGCAGGTGCGGCCCCAGTGCATTTTAAGTGACTTTCGCACCTGCGATGCTTTTTCCGCAGCTGCGGTACCGCATGTGCAGTGATAGAGTCCGCAGGTGCGTATTGCCAGTATGATTTATTCCTAAAATATGAGAGTTTGGTTCATAATTCTAAAAATCGTGTGAGGGCTCAAAGATTGACGATTTTATGTGGGTTTTGAAGAGAAGGATCATATGTAACATTTCCTAATCCTAATTAATTGTTAGACCATTAATTTTCGTTGTTTTCTTTAGTTTAATTATCAAAAATGGGGGAAAAACCATAGGAAAGGGATGAGATTTTTCCAATCCGAAATTCTGAAAAATTGTGGGGTTTTTGGCATCGGATTTCGATTGTTTCTGGTTAAATGAGTTTGTGAGTGAACGGGTGTCCGGAAAATATAACTTTTAACCGATTCCGAGTCATGAGCCCAAGTGGCGTTTTGGTCATTTTACATAATTTTGCGCCTTAGCTTGAATTAAACAGTATAATCAGTTGCATGAGATGTTATTTACGATATGTAATTGAATTGTATAGATTTGGTCCATTTGGAGTCGGATACTCGTGGCAAACATGTGGTTTCAAGTTGATTTTTGAGACGGTTCGAGGTAAGTGGTTTGTCTAACCTTGTGTGGGGGACCTTTCCCCTTAGGATATGATATTTGGTTATTGAATGCCTTGTACGTGAGGTGACGAGCGCATACTTGTGCTAATTGTTGAAAATTCAGTTTTACTTTAAATATTTAGACTGAATTTCTTTCTTACCTTTTTTATTTTAATTGCGACCATAGTCTATGTTAGCTTAGGAAATCATGCCTAGTTGCCCTAAATTGCCTATCTGCTTAAATTGCTTTAATTGTACTACGTGAAGAATGTTAGGCTAGAATTACTTGTTGCCTTGTATTTTTGCACTCTAATTCTGAATGTCTTCTTGTTGTGGTTGCGTATTTACTTTGGGACTACGGGACGGTATCCCGGGAGATCCCCCTGCATATTTACTTTGGGACTACGAGACGGTATCCCGGGAGATCCCCTGCATATTTACTTTGGGACTATGGGACGGTATCCCGGGAGATCCCTTGCATATTTACTTTGGGACTACGGGACGGTATCCCGGGAGATCCCCCTGCACACTGATAGTTGGACTACGGGACGGTATCTCGGGAGATCCCCCTGCACACTGATAGTTGGCTACGGGACGGTATCCCGAGAGATCTTTCGGATATACATGATGGACTACGGGACAGTATCCCGGGAGATCCACTGGACAGTTGAGAAAAGGACTACGGGACGGTATCCCGGGAGATCCTTCAGATATACATATGATGGACTACGGGACGGTATCCCGGGAGATCCACTGGACAGTTGAGAAAAGTACTACGGGACGATATCCTGGGAGATCCTCGGATATACATCTTCGCTTCATTGATTTCCTTGCCGTGCAATATTTTTGACATCAAATCTAAACCTTCATTTTCTATTCTCTCACAGATGGTAATGACACGTGCTACTCGGGACGATCAGGCACTCGTGCCCACTACAGCAGTCGCCAGAGGCCGGGGTAGAGGCCGAGGACGCGCACGTGGTGCAACGAGAGCACCTGCGCGAGCTGCCGCCGAGGTACCATCAGTAGAACCAGCCGAGGTTCAGACACCTGACACGTCTATTGCCACTACTACTCCAGCTCTTCAGGAGACATTAGCTCAGTTCATGTCCATGTACACCACTCTGGCTCAGGCAGGGTTGCTTACCCTTGCTGCAGCCATATCTCAGGCCGGGGGAGGAGCACAGACTCCCGCCGCATGCACTCCGAAGCAGTGAGTGCATGTGGAGCAGGTCCCAGAGGCCATTCCCGTGCCGCCTGTAGTGCCAGTTTAGCCCGAGGAAGGGTCAGCTGCTTCAAAGGATGAGCGGCGGAGACTTGAGAGGTTCAAGAAGTATGACCCTCCGGTATTCAGTGGACTAGAATTAGATGATGCCTTGGGATTTCTAGAGGAGTGTCACCGTATTCTTCGCACTATGGGCATATCCAGATCTAGTGGGGTTTCCTTTACTACCTTCTAGCTTCACGGAGCCGCCTATGATTGGTGGCGCACCTATGAGTTAGACAATCCAGACGAGGCTGCTTCACTGAGTTGGATCCAGTTCTCAGATATGTTCCTGAGATAGTTTGTGCCTCAGGAACGCATGGCGCGCAGAGTTTGAGCATTTGCGCCAGGGTGCCATGATAGTTTAAGAGTATGTTATCTGCTACACCAGATTGTCTAGGCATGCACCGGCTTTGGTTGCTACTGTTCGCGAGAGGGTTCGCTGGTTCATTGAGGGTTTTGTCCCACCCATCAGATCTAGCATGGCTCGAGAGTTGGAGATGGACATTCCTTATCAGCAGGTAGTGAGAATTGCTAGGAAGATCGAGGGTATGCTCGCTAGGGAGCGAGAGGAGAGGGAGGCCAAGAGGTCTCGAGAGTCGGGCCACTACTCTGGTGCCCGTACCCCAGCAGCAGGTCGTCATAGTAGAGGTTATATGGTCCGCCCAGTTCATTCAGCTCTTCCAGCAGCCAGCGGTACCCCAGCTCCACCCAGTCCTCAAGAGCCTTATTATACACCTCCAGTTTCTAGCGCGCCTCCTGTGCGGGGTGCTTTCAGATGTCAGTCTAGCAGACCTGGCCCTAGCCAGTCACAACCGCCACATCCTCCCAGAGCTTGTTTAGAGTGTGGCGATACACACCATGTGGTTAGGGACTTCCCCAAACTTGGTAGGGGTGCATCTTCACAGACTTTTTAGCCACATCGTGCTCAGCAGGGTTCTCAGGCCATGATCACAGCTCCAGTTGCTACCCCACCTGCCCAGCCAGCTAGGGGTGGAGGTCGGGGAGGTAGAGGTCACCCTCGAGGGGGAGGCCAGGCCAGATATTATGCTATTCCTGCTCGTACCGAGGCTGTTGCCTCCAATTCTGTCGTCACAGGTATTATACTGGTTTTTCACAGAGATGCATTGGTTCTATTTGATCCAGGCTCCACGTATTCTTATGTGTCTTCTTATTTTGCTCCGCATTTGGGTATAGCCCGAGATTCTTTGGGTTCTCCTGTTTATGTTTCTACTCCTGTGGGGGATTATCTTGTTGTGGACCGCGTTTATCAGTCGTGTTTGGTTACTATTCATGGTTTTGAGACCAGTGCGGATTTATTGTTACTCAAAATGGTGGATTTTGATAGTATCTTGGGCATGGACTGGTTGTCTCCCTATTATGTTGTTCTTGATTGTCACACCAAGACCGTGACGCTGGCTATGCTAGGTATTCCACGTGTTGAGTGGAGTGGTACTTTATATCACACTCCCAGTAGAGTTATCTCTTTTCTTTGAGCTCACCGTATGGTTGAGAAGGGGTGTGCCGCGTATTTGGCTTATGTGAGAGATGTCAGTGTTGATACCCCTTCTGTTGATTCAAGTCCAGTGGTACGGGATTATCCTGATGTGTTTCCAGCTGATCTTTGGGGCATGCCTCCCGATAGAGACATTGATTTTGGCATTGATTTGTTGCCGGGCACTCAGCCCATTTCCATTCCTCCTTACCGTATGGCTCCTCCTGAGTTGAAGGAGTTGAAGGATCAGTTACAAGAATTGCTTGATAAGGGTTTTATTCGACCCAGTGTTTCACCTTGGGGTGCTCCTGTCTTATTTGTGAAGAAAAAGGATGGTTCTATGCGCATGTGTATTGATTATCACCAGTTGAACAGGGTTACAGTGAAGAACCGTTATCCCTTGCCTCGTATTGATGATCTATTTGACCAGATTTAGGGCGCACTTGTATTTTCTAAGATTGGTTTGCGCTCAGGTTACCATCAGTTGAAGATTCGGGAGCCGAATATCCCGAAGACTACTTTCAGGGCTCGGTATGGCCATTACGAGTTTCTAGTTATGTCATTCGGGCTGACTAATTCCCCCGCAACATTATGCATTTGATGCACAGTGTGTTCAGGCCATATATCGACTCGTTCGTCATTGTTTTCATAGATGATATTCTTGTTTACTCCTGGAGCCGGGAAGATCATAAGAAACACCTGAGGACAGTGCTTTAGACCTTGAGAGAGAAGGAGTTGTATGCAAAGTTCTCAAAATGTGAGTTTTGGTTGAGCTTTGTGGCATTCTTAGGCCACATGGTATCGAGTGAGGGAATTCGAGTGGATCCGAAGAAGGTAGAGGCCGTGCAGAGTTGGCCCAGGCCGTCCTCAGTTACAGAGATTCGCNTTTGGAGGGGTGTTGATGCAAGAAGGTAGGGTGATTTCCTACGCCTCCAGACAGTTGAAGATACATGAGAAGAATTACCCTGTCCATGACCTTGAGTTAGCTGCTGATCACGCTCAACTATGTCTTGTAGAAGACTAAGCGGGCGTTGCAAATATACTCCTGGGGTATTATGCCCAGCGTCGATCCCACAAGGAATTGACGTATCAAGCACGCTGTTAAAATACTACTCAGCTGTCACCTGATATTATTTATATTACTAATACTAAATATTAAAACTAAAGATTAACTATGTTAAGGTATAGACAATTGTAATAAAAATCTAAGGTTATAGTTTCCCCCGCTGGTGAACTTACTTCTCGGATACTTCTTATAGCTTGATTAATCGTCTCTATCAATCATGAACACTCTATCTACCATAAATCTCTCTCAAGTAATTATGATAATTTACTAGACGCACTCTCTCAAGTTACGCTAGCTAGATTGCATTACAGTTCACTTAGATTGCACCCGAAGTATCGTTATCTCTAATCCAACCTCTAAACCCTCGGTTATGACTTTCGTCTATACTCCGGGAATGGTGTTGTTCAAACAATTACCTAAATATGCACTCTCTCTCAAGTATATACATAATAAATAGGCACAGCTAATTGANAGTAAAGAAGAAAATATGTACAAATTGATGTTTTGCCTTGGATCCACTCTAATCTCGAATCTCTATGTAAATTCGTGAATCCCCCTTGTAGTTGTGTCTTAGGAGTCTATTTATAGGTTTAGGGTGAACCCTAACCGTGTAGGAGACTTCTATTTCAATTAGAAAACACTTAAACCCGTCAAAACTCGGTTTCTGGCCGACCGGGGGACCCTGACGTTTGGACCAAAACGCCTGGCTAACGCCAGGCTAGGGCTGGCGTTTCAGCCCAAACGCCTGG
>ML379579.1:0-23198 GCA_005239525.1 Nicotiana knightiana
TTAAAATCCTATATTACTTGTCGACCACGTACACTTGCGTGTGCATTGGGAGATCAACCAACATACACCGGGACCCGGTAGTGGTTATTGAGCAGCTGTCAGAGTTTCCATTGGAGTTGTCGAGGTAGAAGCTGGAGATCGCGACCTCGTCTTCTCTTTCTTATTCTACCTGTTGTTCTTTATTTTGAGACAATGTTGTCCATTTCTCCTTTTCTTTGCTTTATGTTATAGTAGCTCATGACTGAGTGACATCGGATCCGGGGTTGGAAATTTTAAATTTTTGTTTCAAATATTGTTTTTAAACTTCAGACTCTTAATATTATCAATAATTTCGTTTAAAATTTGTATTCTTACTAGAAATTGAATTTAGCTTAGTTAAAAGGGGCGACTTGCCTGGTTCTACGACAGGCGCCATCACGACTCCGAAATTGGGTCGTGACAGGTAACTAGCATGTGCTGAACTACTTTGTATAAACAGACTATTTGCAGGGCTGCAGAAAATAGTGTTGCACCTATAATTGCAGGGCAAATTTCAAAGCATAAAATTAACTCTATTGAATTTGAAACACCGATTTTGGGGTCCTTACAACTTAATTTGTAAGGTTAGTAATTTTTTAGTGGTCACTAATAAACTTAGTTGGCACGTTTATTTTCAGATAGTATTGCGGCTTGCTAGAAATTAAAGTTTGGTATAAGATATAAAAGATGCCTAGACTTAATATTTCTATTGTTGACAAACATTAGATAAGAATTGTTAAGTGGTCTTGATGTTTTAGTTTGGCTACGTACATAAGAAAGCATATAAGTTATGTAGGATAACAATATTGTTAACGCCATCGGAGAATACAATGCATACTTTGTAGTTGTTCCATTTGTTAGCTGAAGTTCACATTTACATATATTTGTGAAGGAGTTAACCTTCAAACTAGCAGTTGTTGTTTCGACATATAACAAGAGTTCTTTTTTCTTTCTGATAAGTCGCATTATTAGTGCAAGTTATGGATGATTTTGACTGCACCACCAGATAGTTCTTGAAAAAGTTCAGTTAGTTAAACTCTTCCTTTGGAAGAGATATACAAACTCACCATCTAAAAGGTTTTGTCAGATAACAAGGACAGGTGAAAGGTGAAACAAAAGAGTAAGAAACATCATCTTCTAGTAAAATACGTGTCCTTTGATAGAAAGAAAAATTTCTCTGACTGAGCATGCTGACTGGCTTAGTCATAGATAGTCTTCTCATCATGCTGGAGCTTTCCTGATAGTATATGCTTTTCTTAGAAAGGGGGATAGAGGAACTTTTTGTTCTCTTTCTCTGATTTGCTTTGTATTCGATTTGATATTAATAGCGTGAAGGTGGTTCATTATGTTGAAAGTTGAGGTTTTCTTATATGGGTAAAGTTGATTTCCAATTAATTCTCCTTATATAATAACAAAGTAAGCAATCTTTATTGTGGTACAATACTTTAGTCATTGTTTTACTGTAGCTGTTATTTGATATTAAGAATTTCTCTTTAGTTGCCTTCTTTTTGTTTTCTTGGACTTCTTTAATTAAGAAATTTAACTTTTAGGTTGATAGCCATCTCAATATAAATGTTAGAGTATTTGGTGGCATCACAATGTTAATTATGTAGGAGATAAGTTCTACTGATTTATTATGATTGAGTACTACAATGACAATTAATCTAGCTAACGGGTTTAATTTTCTTGAATGGTCTATAACAAGAGTACGGAAAGGAATGATGTATTTAGAATTTAGAAACTTTTTAACTAAACTAACGTCCGTTGTACAAAAACTTGGATTTAGCTGCAATATAATGTCAAATATAGCTTGTTTTTTCTTTTAAAGAAATGTTGTTTGGCTTAATGTAGATAAATAATTACTTACAATTGCATCCGCAGATGCCAACATGCTTAAAGTATTGAACCTTTTTCGTTTGGGGTTTCAATTAAGCTTATTTTCTGTTTACTTTTATTAGATTTTACTGAAAAAGATCTTCTTCTACTCGGGTGGACATTGATCATTTGAGGATATCATAATAAGATGGTTGCACATTTTGGATTTGATATATCATTTCAAGCTTTATTGTTGCTCTCTAGCAAGCATGAGTATGTTCATAGGCTTCTCTTCTATCTGTACTTCAGATTTGATGTCAATTTTAACTGAAAGAAAGCCAGATATAGCTTGTTCTTTCACCGCAAATGTTATTTGGCTCAATATATGTAATGACTCGACCAGTCGTTTTGAGTTCTAACGCGTCGTTCGGCGGTTTGAGTCCATGAGCAACTTCACTTAAGGTATTATGACTTGTACACGTGATCGGAATTGAAATTCAATAAGTTCGGAGTTGATTTGGAAAGAAAATTCTCATTTCGGAAGCTTTACATTAGAAGAATCTGACTAAGGATTGGTTTTGAGTAAACGACCCCGGAATGGAATTTTGATGATTTCAATAGTTTCTTATCGTGATTTCGGACTTAGGCGCATGTTCGGGTTGGATTTGGAATTCTGTAGGACAATTCGACGCATTTTGGCGAAAGTTGTAAAATAGAAGATTTTTGAAAAGTTTGACCGAGAGTTGACTTTTTGATATCGGGGTCAGAATTTGATTCTGAAAATTGGAACAACTCCAGTATGTCATTTATGACTCATGTGCAAAATTTGAAGTCATTTCGGATTGCTTTGATACATTTCGGCGCAAAATATTGAAGTTAGAAGATTTGAAAACTCATAATTCGATTCGATGCGCGATTCTTAATTTTGGTATTTTTTGACGTGGTTTGAAGCCTCGACTAATTTTGTATTGTATTTTGGGACATGCTGGTATAATTGGTTAAGGTCCCGAGGGTCTCAGATGGATTTTGTAAGGTTAACGGAATGGATTTCGGACAAAGGAGCTGCTGGAATTTTTCTGCTGCAGAAGCTGTTTTTGGACAGCAACTGGTGCAATCGCAGAGCTGACTTTGGAAGCTTTTATCTATAAATATATAAGAAATTTAAAAATTATCAAAACATGAAAATTGTAGCCTTTGATTCTAGTTTCCAGAAAGTTAAACCATTCATAATTTGGACATTTGTAAGGAAAATTATGATCGATTGAATAAGACTGGTAAAGCAGTTTCGCCAGAAGTTTATGATGCGTGGAGCCAACTTTGGAAGTTTATATCTCGAAATCTATAAGAAATCTGAAAATTATTAAAACATTAAAGTTGTATCCCTTTGGTTCTAGTTTCCATAAAGCTAAACCATTTATCATTTGGACATTTGTACAAAAAGTTATGGTCGATTGGCTGAAGGCTAGTAGCAGTTTATATTTGCCCTAAAATCAGGCAAAGTCGTATTTCATACGTGCAACTTGCCCAGGCTGAAAGCTTAAAAATGGGAGTTAGCAATTTTTACTCATTTTTGAATTTGAGTCTCAGATTTGGGTGATTCCAAAGGGATTTTTTCACGACTTTGACTTGGGTAAGTGTTCTGTAACGACCCGACCGGTCGTTTGAGCTCTAGCGTGTAATTCAGCAGTTTGAAGTCGTGAGCAGCTCCATTTCAGGTATTATGACTTGTACGTGTGGTCAAAATTGAATTTCGAAAAGTTTAGAGTTGATTTGGAAAGAAAATTCTCATTTCAGAAGCCTTAAGTTGGAAGAATCAACTAAGATTGGAATTTTGAGTAAATTACCTGTGAATCAGGATTTGAAGGTTCCTGCAGGTTCGTATGATGATTTCGGACTTGGGCGTATGTCCGGATCGGGTTTTGGATAACCCGGGAGCATTTCAGCGTATATTGTGGAAGTCAGTATTTTGAAGAAAATTTCCTAAGTTTGGCTTGAAGCGCATTTCAGTGATGTTGATGTCCGTTTGGGATTCCGAGTCTGGAATAGCTTCGTATGGTGATTTTGGAGTTGGGAGCGCGATCGGAAGTGAATTTGGATGTCTGTAGGTCATTTTGAAGTCATTTGGCTAAAGATAGAAATTTGAAGGTTTTTGAGAAATCCGACCGGAAGTGAAAGTTTGATATCGAGGTTGGAATGTGATTCCGGAAGTTGGAGCAGGTTCGTAATGTCGAATATGACTTGTGCGCAAAATTTGGGGTCAATCGGATGTGGTTTGATAGGTTTCGGCATCGGATGTGGAAGTTTGGAATTTGAAGTTCATAAAGTTGGGATTTGGGTGCGATTCGTGGTTTCGATATTGTTTGATGTGATTTGAGGCCTCGAGCAAGTCCGCATTATATTTTGGAACATGTTGGTATAATTGGACGGGGCCTCGGGGGCCTCGGGTGGATTCCGGGTGATTAACGGATCAAGTTGAGAGTTTGGAGAAGGCTGGAATTGATGTCATATAGTGTGACCGTACGTGCGAGGATTTGGCCGCAGTTGCGGCTATGGCACCGCAGGTGCGAAGGATTGATGGTCTGGCTGGGAGCGCAGGTGCGATGGTATTTCCGCACCTGCGAGGTCGCAGATGCGGGTTACGGGGCGCAGGTGCGAGGTTGGCTTGAGTTGAGGAAAGCCGCAGGTGCGGAGGTTTGGTCGCATCTGCAGAATTGCAGGTGTGAATGTTGAACCGCAGGTGCGGAAAATGGCTTGGGCAGAATGTTTTAAAACAGAGAATTTGTGGCCATTTCTTCATTTTTTTATTTTGGTTTGGACGATCTTGGGAGGCTTCAAAAAGAGTATTTCTTCATGCATTGTCAAGGTAAGTAACTGCTTCATGTTTCTAAGTTAAATACAAGATTATGTGCATGGATTAGACATGAAAATTAGTAGGAGAATTGGAATTTTGAGGAAAGGCCTAGAAATAGTAATTTGGATTTTTAACCACGAATTTGAGCACGAATTTGAGCATGGAATTTAGAGTAAATATAATTGAACTAGTAAGGCTATGGGTAGAATTTATCTTCGAGAAATTTCGAATTCCGGACACGTGGGCCCGAGGGCATTTTGGTCATTTCACTAAGCGGGGTTGGAAAATTATATAATTTGGAATTGTTGTAGATATTAGAGTATATTTTCATTGGTTTGTCATTGTTTGGATAGTTTTGGGGTGTTGTGCTCCATTGGAGTCGTCGGAAGGGCTTGGAAGCCGGTTATGGAATTTCGGAGCGAGGTAAGTCTCCTTTCTAACTTTGTGAGGGGGAATTGTTCCCCCAAGGTGAATTAATTAAGTATATGCTATTATCTTCGGGGGATACGTACGCACGAGGTGACGGGAGTCCGTGCGTAGCTACTACTATGCCATGTCCGGGTAGTCTAAGACCCACTAGCATGCCTTACGTGTTGTACCTGTAATCCTGCATGTAATACTAAACTGCTAATATAATCGAAATCGTAAATGAATATCTAAAAGAAGACTAGAGTTCATTTTGTTAATCATCTAGAAAGGGGATTGATTCCTTCGTGGGTAATTGTGTACCTGATAGGGTTATATTATGGAAATATCATTAAACTTGGCAAATGAGTTTCAAAACAAAGATTTAAGAGCTATATTTCATGTCCCTTTAAAAAGAATTTTACCACTTTCCTGAGAAAAACTGCTTTCTTGATAAAATGGGGACTTATTGTGTGGACATGTGTAACTTCGGGTGCCTAAGTCGCATGTATGATTCGCGAGCAGGATGAGTGGATGACCTTGTATTTGTGTGTATTCATATGAGCACCTGAGTCGTAGGTATGATTCGTGAGCAGGCTAGCCTTATTATTTTATGTATAACCGCATCGCATGACCGATTAGTGAGCGGGGCAGATAGATGCATCTATGGTTCGGGCCGTTCGACCCTCGACAATGCACATTTTTATTATTGGTTGGTCCGCGCCGTTCGACCCTCGGCATTGCTTGCGCATGATACTTATCGCGTAGTTGCTATGATTTGTGCATGATTACTGGCCTGGAATTTTTAGTTGTCAACTGAAATGACAAAGATTTAAAGTTATTAAAGATTTTGGAAGAAGTTGTTCCTTCCCGTTGATTAAATTGTTATTTGATTAATCACCCATGATGATTAATTGGTGTTAATATGACGAAGAATTAAAGGGTTAAATGTGGAAAGAGTTGATAATATTTATTCTTGATTTTAATAAATTACCTATGATAATCATGCTTAGTGTCACACTTAAATATTCTAAATTGACCTTTAGCAAGTGTCTAATTTGACCCCTCGTCACTACCTCTTTGAGGTTAGGCGGACGACTTATTGAGTACACGTTGTTTTTGTACTCATGATACACTTGTTGTGAATTTTATTGCACAGGTACTTTCATAGCAATGTGGAGGATTCGGAGACTTAGGCGAGCTGCATCATCCGGAGGCGATCAGCAGCTGACAGAGTCTCCCTCGTACTGTATTTACTTTCATTTTTAAACTTCCTTGTCCAATTCGTATTTCGGACAGGCTTTGTGATGATTGTATAAATTCTTAGAAATTGCTCATGTACTTGTGACACCGGGTTCTGGGATGTGTTGGGATATATTTTCTAAAGTGTAATATTCGAACCATTATTTTACTCGACAGATTTTTTAGTTAATATGTAATGAAGTGAAAGGAAATGCTTTTCATAAATGTTAAAAACAGGAAATTGTTTCAATTAATTAATGATTGGCTTGCCTGACAATGATGCCCGACTCCATCACGACCTTATGGATTTTGGACCGTGACATGTTCTATATCCGAAAGTGATTATATTTCATAAATCCATGTCCATATTCATCAATTATTTCGAATTTAGGTGGAAGAAATTGGTATTTTTGTAAAATCTTTCAAAAATAAAAATTTAAGATTTGAAAGTCAATCTGATGTCGGAATTCGATAATTTTTATATGGTTGAACTCGTATCGGAACGGGTGTTCGGACTTCGTGAATTTTTTCGGGATTCAAGACGTGGGTCCCACAGTCATTTTTTATGAATTTTGAATTTTAATCCGGAAAATTAATAAATTCATATAGAATTAAATCCTACGATTTGTATTGAGTATATCGAATTGTTTATCACTAGATTTGATGCTTTTAGACACGACTTCGCGAAGCAAAAGTTTATTGGAATCTTGAAATTTGGTTGCGGAGCGAGGTAAGTCTTTTTTCTAACCTTGTAAGAGGGAATTAACCTCATAGGTGAACTAAATTATTATGTACTTCTATTTTTGGGGGGGCTACGTACGCACGAGGTGACGAGAATTCGTACGTAGATACTAGCTATGCCTGTGTCCGGGTAATTTTAGGCTTACATCATGCCTTGTTGATATTGTTATTGACTTATATTTATTGTTTGTCTTGAGAAAGAGGGGGATTGAGTTTGCTCATTAAATGTTTTGAAAGGAGTTGGAATTGAGGAAAAAAATTGGGATCTTAAAAGTTTTCTTTTGAATTTCGTATTTTGAAAAGAATGGGAAAATACTATAATAACTTAGGATCCGCGAGTGGGGTATTTCCTTATACTATTCTCATGAGAGCGGAGCGATCGCTTCGGCAGGTTAATAGATGCATCTATGGTTCGCGTCGTTCGACCCTCGGCAGTGCAAAATTTACATTTATGTTGGATCGGGCCGAACTTCCTCGGTAGTATTTGTGTGTGATAATAGGACTGAAAGTCCCTTTTTAATTGGTATAAATTCATTGTTTGTGTGATCATATGTTTTAAAGGAAGAAAGTGGTTTAAGCTCTTAAATATGGTGAAGACTTGTTCAGTTATTTCTTATTCTGAGTCTTAATGTTGTATATCACGCTTAATTGAAATTTCATATTATCATATTGTTGGCCCTTAGTAAGTGTTGAAGCCGACCCCTCGTCACTACTTCTTCGAGGTTAGGCGGGATACTTACTAGGTACGCGTTAATTTACGTACTCATACTACACTTACTGCACATTTTTGTGCAGGTGCATTTATGATTAGCGGCCTTGTAAGAGTAGTGGCATGTACGCATGCAGAGACATAGGTGAGTTGCATCTTATGAGACGATCCGCATCCAGCAGAGTCTCTTTAAGAGTTCTTCTATTTCCTTTTCTGCCCAAATTTTGTATTCCGGACAGTTATTGTATTTTATTTTACTTCCTAGAGAATGCTCATGTACTTGTGACACCGAGTTCTAGGATGATTTGGGGATATTCAGTATTGAAATTGGAAAAACATCATTATTATTTTGTAAAGTTCATCTTTACTAGTGACACGGCCCAAATTTCCCTTCGTTAGGTATCGTGATGGCACCTAGTCTTAGGGACTAGGTAAGCCTAATAGTTACTGAATAACAACAATAATAAAAGAAAAACTAACAGTCTTGATATAGAATCTCAACAGAATGTACAGACTTTCCCAAAACCGGTAATACAAGTCATAAGTTCTACAAATCTTCTACAACTTCTAAGTACAACTGTTTGGAAGTAAATACAACCGTGTATGAATAACAAATACAAAGAAGGTGACTCCGACGCCTGCGAACGCAGGAGCAGGTTACCTTGAGTCTCCTTGGCAATCATCCACACAGCTACTACAATATATATACCTGGATCTGCACACAAAAATGTGGAGAAGTGTAGTATGAGCACACCACAACGGTGCCCAATAAGTATCAAGACTAACCTCGATGGAGTAGGGACGAGGACTAGTCAAGACACCATTGGTCTACGAGATAAATACATGAATATAGAAATAACCGAACGTTACATCTACCTAAGACTTCACGGAATAATTTACAACAATGACAATATAAAGCAGAAGGAAAATTACAGAAATCAATCACAAAACAGTACAAAAATACACAGAGAGATGGACATCAAAACAAGATAAATCGAAAGGATACACAATACAATAGAGAACACCAACAACTCAACTCCACATCGATTTATTCACATCGAGCCTTAGCTATTAAAATCCATAACTGGTAGAAATCTTTAAACAACAGTTCATATGAAAACTTTTGCAAATAAAATCATTTTTGTATGGAAGGGTTTCCTTTGAAACCTACTTTCTCCAAAAGTAGATATAAGCATATTTAGCAGAGAGAATTGCGTAAAACATAGTTTCTTTCAAAATATGAAACTTCTCAAAGATGCTTTCCCAATAAACAACTTCCAAATATCATTTTAGGCAAGACTAGTGCTTTTCAAATATACCTTCGATGTAAAAGTCATTCAAATATAATCATTTCAAAACCATTGCTTTTTCAATAATACTCTTCAATAAAATCCCTTGATCAAAATCTCCTCAAAATTTATCCATCGGAACTCAGTCCGTAATTAAGAAATTACCATGCAGTACAGGAGAAATATCAAATCTTACCAATAGATGCAGTAAGAGATCAGTAGAATATCCAAATTTAGAACAACGGAATAAAATACAAAGACAAGTGCACGGCATCACCCTTCGTGCTTTTACTCTCATCCTCACCAAAACAAGTGCACGACATCACCCTTCGTGCTTTACTCTCATCCTTACCAAAACAAGTGCACAACATCACCCTTCGTGCTTTACTCTCATAACATGGCACAACATTATCCTTCGTGCTTTAATATCATAACATGGCACGACATTATCGTTCGTGCTTTAATAACATGGCACGACATTATCCTTCGTGCTTTAATATCATAACATGGAACGACATTACCCTTCGTGCTTTTACACTCTCATCCTCACAATACACGGCATCACTCTTCGTGCTTTACACTCATCCTCACCTAAACAATATCAAGAACAACAGTTTGGCAAGGAAAAACCAACAATATGACCCATAAATCACCACATCCCGGCAAGGGAGTCAACGATACAAACAATACCATTAACAACATAACCAGTAATAGAAACCAAAACATCCCGACAAGGGAGTCAACAACACAAACAATATCATTAACAACATAAACAGTAATAGAAACCATCACATCCCGGCAAGGGAATCAACAGTACAAATCATATCATTAACAACATAAACAGTAACAGAAACCATAACATCCTGGCAAGGGAAACAACTATAACCAATCTCACCTAAACAATTAACTTCACGGAATAACACTCAGCTTAAACAAAGGCCCTGTAATAGGCAACATCAAGTAAATACCAATAGCATAAATGTCTAACAATTAGACCTAAGTGGAACTTAAGGGAATAGTCATATAAAGCACAATGTAAGACTCACGGGCATGCTTGACTCTAACGAATAGGTGTTCCAACTATGGCTAGTCAACTATAAGGCTAGATGACACTAATTATAGTCAATTAGGCAAGCTATGGAGAAAATATAGCATGATGATAAGAGAAGTAGAATATTTAGTTAAGTCAAGTAAGGCCAAATAGCCAATGAAGGAATCCAAAAACAAATAATTCTAATTTAAACAGAAAGGGATGAAATTAACAACCAAGGATTCAAATGTAACAATTACAAATCATACACAGGTAATATAAGAACCTACGAATCCTAAAAGGTCAATCTAATTGCAAATAAGTCCGAGTACACACTCGTCACCTCGCATACTCGGACTACAATCAACAAGGAAGACTCAATCCTAAGGGGTAGTTCCCCCACACAAGGTTAGGCAAGATATTTACCTCAAAGACGACAACCCGGTACTCAAAAATAGACTTCTTTGGCGGAAAGACCTCCGGACGGCTCACAATCAACTAAAAAAACTTTAAAATACACATAAAACGTATAAGGAACTATCCCGAACAATAAAGTTTCAAACTTTACAAAATTATGAAAATCGATCCAAAAGTCGACCCGTAGGCCCGCACCTCGGAACCCGATAAATTTTACAAATTCCGATTACCCATTCCGATACGAGTTCACCCATACTAAATTTATCCAATTCCGATAACAATTGGTCTTTAAAATCATGATCGTACATTTTTGAAGTTTTTCTTTCAAAACCCACAATTTCCCCACCCCAAAACACAAGTTAAATGACAAAAACAAGAACTAATTCATGAAATATAATTAATTCTAGTGGAAGAACACTTACCCATTCGACTTGTGTGAAAACCCCCTAAAGAATCGCCCAAAACCAAGCTCTAGAAGTCAAAATATGATAATAATGGCCTAACCCTCGATTTTAGAATATAATCTGTCTGCCCAGATTTTAGAGCATCGCGATCGCGGGGGAAGCAATGCGATCGTGGAGAGGAAAATCCACTGCCCAGAGAAATGCACTATGCGATTGCAAGATGGTGAATGCGATTGCATAATATGAAGGAGATAGGCTAATGCGAACGCGAGGGCCTCTATGCGATTGCGAAGAACAAGCAAGTCTACTGCCCAGCCCTATAATCTCTATTGTGCGAACGCGATTGAGTTAATGCGATCGCGAAGAAGGAGAATGTGAACTTCCGCGATCGCGAATAGAACTATGCGAATGCATTGAAGAAAAGTCTGGGCTAGTCAGAAAAGCACTATGCGATCGCGAATCCTTCTATGCGATCGCATAGAAGGAAACCAAATGACAATTTTCAGCAGTGGAAAAATGAGGAAAATGGACCCGAAGCCTATCTGAAACACACCCGAGGTCCCTGGGACCCCGTCTAATTGCACAAACAAGTCTTATAACCTAATATGTACTCGCTCGAGGTTTCAAACCATATAAAACAACACTAAAACGATGAATTAAACCAAAAATCAATGAAATTTCTCAAAACTTCTTTAAACATTAAATTTTGCATTTACGGTCCGAATCACATCTAATGAAGTCCGTTTCTTACCAAACTTTACATATATGACAAAAGTATCATATCGAACCTGTACCGGGCTCCAGAACCAAGATACGGGCCCGATACCACAGGTTTCACATAGAATTTCATTTTCAAAAACCTCTTTTATTTTCAGAAAACAATTTCTTTTAAAAATTCATTTCTCGGACTTGGGACCTCTGAATTCGATTCCTGGCATACGCCCAAGTCCCATATTTTCCTACGGACCCTCCGGGACCATCAAATCACGGGTCCGGGTCCGATTACCAAAAATATTGACCGAAGTCAACTTTATTCAAATTTCTAGTACAAAATTATCATTTTAATAAGTTTTCACATAAAGGCTTCTTGGCTACACGCCCGGGCTATGTACGCAAATCGAGGTAAGATAGAAGGAGGTTTTCATGACTTTGGAACACATAATTAGATAGAAATATACGGGATGACCTTTTGGGTCATCACAACTAGTTAAATTGAAGGAAATTCATGATTTCAAAAATATTAAAATGAGAACTAAATTAACTGTTTAGTTTTGGCTTTTCTGATAGTGGTGTCCGGCGCCATCACGACCTTTAACGGATTTGTGTCGTGACAATATAGATATTCAATTTTTTGAAGGTAGTTTTTCCTTAGCTGCAAGTCTGAGCTACTGCCAGTTGAAGACATGTTACATAAATACAATATGTGAGATGCACTATCGGTATGTGACAACAACTCAAACAAAACCCGAGAGAAAATAAAAAATTAGTAAGGTAAGGTCTATAGACTATAAGACAGAAGGCATGAAATGAAGAGCACTCCTACTTATTTTTGGGAGAAATCCTAGACACCTTAGACACCGGATCCTCGGTAGGACTTATTTGATAGGCATTAGGGGATTTGAGGTTTTGGGGTTTCACTCGCAGACCCAGCCTTGCTGCTTCTATATATATTGTCCACTTTGTTATTTGAAAATAATAATAATAATTATTGAATAAAAAGATCAAAATAATTTCTTGATTTATTCTAATACGAGTTTCAATGGTCTATTATTTTCCTCTGTCTACCATTGATTTGTGGATTTAGTGCGATTTGGGTCTGCTGGCCTAATTTGTGCATCAGTTTAGGATCCTCCATTCACGTTTTTTGCTTGGGATATTCACCTCTAAACAAAGGTTTTTCAAATATTACTATATTTAGAGGCATCAGAAACATGTCACTAATGATAGCAAAAGCAGTTGATTTAGGATGGAGTTGTAGAGGAGACTCGAGAAAGGAACTTTTTGTTCTCACCTGATTTACATTCTACCCGATCTGATCTTAATATTGTTTGAAGATGGTATGGTTATGTTGAAAGCTGAGTTTTTTCACGTGGATCAAGCAGATTGTCAGTTAGTTTCCCTTAATCACACTATTAGCAATCTTTCTATGTATTTTCTTCCTTTTTTTTGTAACTACTATTTTATAGTTCGAGTTCTCTTTAGTGCTTTCTTCTGTTATCTATGTTGTTCTATAATTTGTATATTTTGGATAACTTTTTTTCTGTTGTGTAAAATTGCTCTATCTTAAGAAAATAAAATGTTCAACATGTTTAAATGGTGTGAAGCTTCTTCATTAAGATTATTGGACTTTAATGTTTATTAACATCGTGCAGAAACTTTATACGATCAGACTCACTTGGATCACATGGCTTCTATCAATCAATTTTGGTTGCCCCAGAGGCTGGATCGGTTTAATGTTCTTTTGAACAAAACTTTAAGATGTATATATTTTTTTGTACCGCAGACAATGTTCGATGTAACTATTAAGTGTCTTGTGAGTTTGTATATATTTGGAAGATCAAATAGTCGTGTACATTCTTCTATACCTGGTATAAACTAGATTTACTGTTACTAAAGTAATATTAGTTCATTCTATATCTCATTATTTATTCTTCAGTGTTTTGTCGACATACAAACTAAATTCCGCTATGTCATAGAGATGTGCATAGTAGTTGCTTTGCTTTATATCTCGAATGACAATTGTACATGTGGCATATATTGTGGAACATTTAATTGTTTAGAGATTTGTCTAAATCAATTTCTAAAAAAATTGAGTATATTTATTTTGATCATGAAAATATTGCGATTATGAAAGTTAATGCTCTAAATCACCAAGTGGCTTACTTTAATTCTAAATTGCTCCAAGCACCCTTTTTTTAAAATTAATTGCTCCATATAATTTTAAAGGCGGGCAAAAAGTTTAAACCGTTGGCTATGGCCATTAGGCCCGAGATGAGCCCGGGCAGACCCTAACTAGTTTCTAAATATTTAAAGGGAAAAAGGCCAAAATTGTACCTATACTATTAAAAATTAGTCACGTTAATACCCGTTTTTACTTTCCGTCCAAAATCACAACTACCGTTAGTAAAGTATATAAATTTATCCCTAACCCTAACCGATTTTCTATGTTGTACTGGGACCCCATAATAATTTTCCAACTAAGCAATTTTTGACCCACTATTTTAGAAATCCGCCCCACCCTTATAACCCGTTAATTAGTATCTTCTAAGAACTTTTACAGTTTTCGCAGTATCTGATGACATTGCTAGCTCCAAAAGTTCTAGTAGCTTCTCATCTGAAACCACACCAATCTAGGGAAGGAAAGAAATATTAGGGGAAAAAAATGCTCGGTTTCATGCCATGAAGGGAAAAAATAAAAGGAAGAAATTGAAAAAATTAGTATAAAATGTGTAAACATGCATATCAACTCACCAGATCATTTACCAAAGAAGTAGTGATTCGTTTACCCCAACAAACTCAACTGGTCTAACATGGTTTCTGCATCTCGAAGTGATCCATCTGCATTGAAAGCAATTAAATCTAATGCTTCTGATTCCACATCCAAATCCTCAACGGAAGAAATCTTCTTCAACCTGAGCACAATATCACCATCCCTGATTTTATTGAAGAGGTACTTCTGGCGCTGAGACGATGTTATCCAATCTGTATTGCTGTAATAAACAACTAGACCATTAAACTTTCTGAAATATAAACAGAAACAGAAAGTTAGTAACACTAGTTTAACGAAATAAATTCTGAAAAACAGTATAGGAATAAATCGAGCCAACTGAATGCACAATGTGTCCTTAAGAAAATTATTCCCCTCAGGTACCCGAGGTGTTGGAATATTATCCTCCCTAGATAGAACGATTTAACTCACCAGCGTGTTGGTACCAAAAACGTCGGTGTAACATCGAACCACTCGAAGGCTGTAAAACACACTGGAAAAATATTGTGCAGAAGAAGAAGAAGATAATCAGAAAATTTAGTAAGTAAAAATTCTGGATTCAAGGCATATTTATAGACCATTGATTCTGAAAGGGTTTGCAACCTTTCAGAACAACCATAGCTGTTAGAACAGATGGGAATATTGCGGGAAAATTAAAAATGGATTTAAAATAATCCAGGAAAGAAAAACGAACCGGACCGAACCGAGTCACGAGTTATTCCGGACTGAAATGAATTTTATCCAAAAAGATTAATCAATCAATCTTTGACCAAATCCAAATTCGAAGCCGAAGCCCCGAAGTCGAAGCCGAGCGACGATGGCGTGAGACTTGCCTTCTTCTCAACTCTTTAAGAGCTAGAAGAAGAGCAATTGAATATATACCCATCAAAAGTCTTTTCTTCCTCCAATATGGGACAATGTCCCTTTGCCAAAGAGGGAAACTCAAAGATTTCATGTTTCCTCCATTTCCCATTCACCCTCTTTAAGCTACACCAAATTTAAATTTAAGCTCTAACAAGCTTAAAACCCAACAGACAATACAACACGCGGCACATTGTCAAGATCAGTAGTCATAAAAATAAAGACAACCCGTGGTGGTGGTTCTTCAAAGAACTTCAGAAATGCTAGCCATTTCTTTGAAGGCAGCAAGTGACATTCATCAACAACAAAAACCTTGAATCCTAAAGAATATGATGGCTGACTTGCTGTCAAATTCTTTAAAAGATACTAATTAAGGGGTTATGAGGGTGGGACAGGTTTCTAAAATAATGGGTCAAAAATTATTTAGTTGGCAAATTATTGTGGGTCTCGGTGCCACGTAAGAAATCTCTTAGAGTTAGGGACAAAGAAAATAAAAACAGATATTAATGTGACTAATATTCAACAGTATAGGTACAATTTTGGCCTTCTCCCCATATTTAAAATCCTGTCGCATTTATTAGAAGATATCAAGGTGCGAGATACAAACGTCGTCGTTCCAGATCTCGTTCTCTTTCAGAGAAAAAAATTCACAGACCCCTTTTGGTGCCTGCTCACGCGGCCATTCCCGAGCAAAACCAAAAAGCTTCAACGATAGCTGAAGAAATTGGAATCAGATAGTTGAAGAAGGAGAAGGACAAAAATGGCGTATATAAGTATGGGAGAAGCTCATAGAAGAATCACAGACTTCTTAAACCGCTTCTCCGACGCCGTTTCGTGCCAAGACGCTAAGTCTCTCTCCCTCATCTTCTCCATCTCTTCAAACCCATCTTTCCTCGTTGCCGTCTCCGATGCCCTCATCACTTTCCAGGTCACTTTCCTCTTTCTCGCTCTTATTGCTCTTCCTCCGCCCTTTAAATTTTGGACCTTCATCGAACTATCTGTCTTTCGAGATTTCTTTAAAGAATTCACTTTCGCTCATTCAATACCTAGGCAAAGCTCAAAAGTCCGTTTTTATTGTGGGGTTATTGTGGAGACATTGAATTCACGTATGTACTTAAAGTCTTCTACTTGTATGAACTAAATAGCCTGATAGTTTTCCTTTATAACTTAGGGCTTTGAATCGGATTGATGATTCCCTTTTCTGGGTAAATGAAATTCTCTTGATGAAGTTGCAGTGTACATCTTATTACTTTTCAACTGATATTTCCTAGTAACTAAATCTAAATTTCACATTGGGTTTCTTATGCCTCTTTTTTTATGTGAGGCGATGGCCACTAATAACATAGTTGAATATTTTTTGAGATGCAATCTGGTATGTGAATGAATGCTTCTTTTAGATAGCAAAACCCCCGTTATAAAATTTGATCTTTAATTTTGTGGTTATTTTGGTGTATGGCGTGTCTAAAACAGGATGCTAGCAGAGTAATCAGACAAGCTGATAGATACTCTCAGTATGCAGATATTCTACTCCCTCTATTTCGTGCTTTACAAAGTTATCGACTCAGAAACTTGGTTGAATCTTACCAGGCTTTTGAAAAAGCTGCCAAGTGAGTTAAGCTTCACCTCTCTCCTTTTTCTTTCTTCTCCCTCTACCCCTTGTCCCCCTTCCTAGGGGCGGACATTGATTTGTGGAGATTGCAGTGCATTTACTCAGGAGTTCCGCAACTGGGAATCAGCTTGGGCTTTGGAAGCACTTTATGTTATCGCCTATGAAACTAGAATTTTAGCTGAAAGGGTAAGAGCTACTCTTGTTATTTTTAGAAAATGAGACGGTTTATTGAAGTTAACTGATGTATGTTTTTGAATGTATAGGCAGATAGAGAGTTGGCTTCTAATGGGAAAACACCTGAAAAGCTGAAAGGTGCTGGCTCATTCCTCATGAAAGTATTCGGAGTCCTTGCTGGAAAAGGATCGAAACGTGTTGGAGCTTTATATGTGACTTGCCAGCTGTTCAAAATTTACTTCAAGCTCGGAACAGTTCACTTGTGTAAAAGTGTTACAAGAAGCATTGAAACTGCCCGCATTTTCGATTTTGAGGAATTTCCTCTTAGGGATAAGGTTACTTACATGTATTATACTGGGCGGTTGGAAGTCTACAATGAAAATTTTTCTGCTGCTGATCATAAGCTATCATACGCTCTAAGCCATTGCAATCCTCGGAAAGTAAGAAATATAAGGTCTGTATAGGTTCCTGCTATATTTCAGGATTACGATGTTTCACTCATGAAAGGAAATAGTGGTTATAAAGAATATTAGAATGAATATCCTGCTACAAGTATCAATTTTCAGCAATAAATGCTGAATATAAGTTCCAGGAGTCAGTTTCTATTTCAAGCACCAAACAAGACACTACTACTGACAGCATTTGGTTCATCTCATTGATTATGCATTTCTTACAGGATGATTCTAAAATATCTGATACCTGTGAAGCTCTCAATCGGCATCTTACCTAAAACTTCACTTTTGGAGAAGTACAATTTGACTGAGGTATTGCATGTCTTCTAATTCATTCAGCTTGAAATATTAAGATTATTTTGGATTAGCCTAATAGCCTGCCTTTACTTCACAATAGCTGGTTGAAAAATATTAGAGAGGTATGGCTGCTGATCTCTGCTTTTGGTTGAACTTCATTGAGATTTTTACGCTGTTGAAGTGGAACCTAGAAATATTGAAGTTTCATACTCCCCAAGGATTTCATGGAAGGCTTTGTTGTCGAATAATCTTAAGTGCTGGGCATCTAAACTCTGTCTCTTCTTTTAACTTTCAGACTCTTAACATTGAAGTTAATTCATTCAAGGTGCTGAGTTTACTGAGAAAAAAAATTCATTCAAGTTGCTGAGTGTAGCTTAGCGGAGTTACATTCCTTTTTTTCTAAAGGTCTATATTATCATTATTTCATCATCCCCTCGTTTCTATTATCTTCCTTAGTTACCTGTTGCCCTATTCTCTTAACACCTTAAGCCAACCTCATTCGTCATTTTATTCTTTTTAATATTCTTTAGTTCTTAAACTTGCAATGATACAAAGAAAAAGAAGTACAATGTACCTTTTATTTTGGATAAGTAAGAAGTACTATTTACTTGTATCAACGGAAAAACTGCTACTGCCTTTTAATAGCTTGGATTAGCCTATTAGTCAACTATGGGATTAGGCATTTTGCTAGCAGTTAAGACCTATCTAGTCAGGTCTAGGTACTCTGTACTAGCTTGCTATAGCGGCATTACTGTAAAATGAACTTCCCAGATATATGTATTAAGTGCTGTTCAAGATTAATTGAGAATATATGTTGGTATTCAATCCTATAAGTTCCTTGACTTACATTAAGCCCAACAAGATTGTGATTTCATTTCCCATGGAAAACATGTTAATGGTGATTCTTCCTCAATTCAGTTTTTGTGTTGAGCTTCTCTTTAATGATATTATGACATATTTGACAAGATTCTATAAATTGTAGCTTCAACTGTTCACAAATTTCAGAGTCGAAATTTTATTAATAAGTATAAGTTTTTTTTACTTCAGTAACGTTTTCCCTTTAATAAGAAATGTACACTCAGATCGCATCAACAAAATTGATACTCTTAGTTGAATGGTTTCTAAGAAGAAAGTGTTTGTGTGATGTACCAACTATTGGCCAATAGAAAATTGTTTTTAGCTTTTTGTCTATCCTTTATTGGTAATCTTCTATCGTCTTTAAGTGTTTATTCTCTTGCTTCGTTTATTCCTTCATTCTTTGACATGTAAAAATGTACTACATGCCATGATCTTTTACTTGGAGGTCTTTCCTGGAAAGTTAAAGAATTGTTGATATTCTACTGTAATTAACTTACATCAACTCTGTTTGTGGTTCAGCAAGACCTCAACACTGCTCTATGGGTCATGAGAAGCACCAAAGTCCTCTTTCTTCTATTAAAACAAGTTACTCTTTTGCCCTATTCAACTTATTTTAAAAGAAGTCTGGTCCATATGTGAAGTTCATTGCACCCTTAACCTCCTTTCTTTTTTATGAATTTTTTGGAAACTGTGTTCTGTTCTAAAGCCAGTACTTCATCAGATCCGTCCCATATGTGAAGTTCATTGCACCCACAACCTCCTTCTTTCTTTCTTTCATTTTTATGAATTTTTTGGGAACTGTGTTCTAAAACTTATCCACAAAAAAAAAAACCTCGCTTCATCAGAAGAGGGTAAATTCTGAAAAGTTTGTCAAATGTAGAAGATCAATGTGTTCAAAGTTACTTCTACCAAGAGGAGTTAGTGAACCAGTTTATTCAGTTGAGCTTGGTAGGTTTTTCGCTCTCTCTAGATGATGACAAAACAGTAGTTCTGCTCGATAAAACGATGGTTATCATAGTGTTTTGGAGAGCGTTAAGCGCAAAAAAGCGACGAGGTCTCGCTTCACCGAAGCGAGAAGCGCGAAGCGAAGCGCGCGCGCGCTTTTTTCATGTGAAGCGCAATTTAACACATACATAAAAAAAAAAAATAGGCATAGATAAATGGCTAAGAACTCATTAAAAATAACATATTAAGTAAATGTTTCGATTCTTAAATCAAGAAGCAAATAATAAAAAGTGAAAAAAATAAACCAGAAAACAGAGCAATAAAAAGTGAAAAAAATAGAAAGAAGAAGAGTAAAATAGGGCAGAAGAACAGAGCAATAGAAAGTGAAGAGAATAGAAAGAAAAAGAGAAAAAAGGAGTCGAACACTTCAGGCAGAATAAAATCAGAGGAAGGGAAGAGAAGAGAAGAAGGAGAAGGAGAAGGAGAAGGAGAAGAAGAAGAAGAAGAAGAAGAAGAGAAGCAGAAGAGAAGAAGAGAGAAGAAGAAACTTACAGAGAGCTGGAGAAGAAGCAGTCGTTGGAGCAGCAGTCGTAGCTGGAGTTGGAGCAGAAGAAGAGCATATGTTTATTTGGCAGTGACGGCTTATTTGCCAATTTTTAAAAAAAAAAAACCTAGCAGATGCCTTCACGTCACTTAAGCACGCTTTTTTGCGCTTTTTCCATTGCGGCGCTTCTCGCTTAAGTGGTTAAAGTGTGCGTTTTTTTTATGTGAGTCGCTTTTCTGCCATAAAAGCGATAGAGCTGCGCATCGCATCGCTTCAGCCCTTAAAGCGAGATTAATAACACTGGGCTATCATGGGAAATACCATGTAGCTTTCTAGTGTTTAAATGCAAGGAGGCGCACTTCTTATGAATCAGAATGCGTGATTGTTTACTTTATGATGAGTAGATGTAGAAAACATAGTTTCATGCTTTGGGATCTGACTCTCATTTTTTTCTTTTATATTATTTTTACAGTACAACGACATTGTGCTTGCTCTTAGAAGGGGGGATCTACAACTTCTTCGACGTGCTCTGCAGGAGCATGAAGACCAGTATGTTTATTTTTCCTTATAACATGTGAGGCATTATATTTGCATATCCTAATAGCACCCCTTCCATTACAAGGTTCTTAAGGTCTGGTGTTTATCTTGTCCTGGAAAAGCTAGAGCTCCAAGTTTACCAGAGGTTACTAAAGAAGATGTACGTGTCATACTTTTCCTTTTATTTTTTCTTTCTAATTGTATTTAGATATTAACATCACTGTATTAATGGTTATACAGTTATATCATCCAGAAGCAGAAAGATCAGAATAAAGCTCACCAAATCAAGTTAGACTTGATTGTTAGAGCTCTAAAATGGCTTGAAATTGATATGGATGTTGATGAGGTAAACTTTTTGGTTCTCATAGACTGGTTGGTTATGATTTCAGCTTCCACTTTCAATTAACTACATACCTAGTGTTGTCCCACAAGTAGGGAGGATGGTGCATAGTATACACAGATTTACCCCTACTTGCATTTATGCAAGTAGGGGTAACCACCATCCCCCCCACCCCCCACTTACATAACTGGAGCTATATATGCGTTGTTGCAGGTGGAGTGCATCATGTCCATTTTGATATATAAGAACCTTGTCAAAGGATACTTTGCCCACAAGAGCAAAGTTGTAGTTTTAAGCAAGCAAGACCCTTTTCCCAAATTAACAGGCAAAGCAGTCAACTCATAACGCGAGGCTGTGCCAACTGTATCTCTACAACTATATTCGTTATGGAATGACAGATTGCCAATCACGGTAGTGGTGCCGAAGCTTGGCTCCCCTCGGTTATGATGAGGATGACTGCTAGTTCCAGTCGCATGATGCTGTAACACAAGTATGATAATTGCGGGGACTGCTTCTACCTGATTGATGCTGAACCCTGATCGGCATAATGGATGTAACACAATTTTGCAGTTTTATTGTTTCGATAACAATGTTAAATGGTGGCTGTAGAATTGATTTAAGAAATTTGAGACATTGCTTATTATACTTAACGTGCCAGAGTGTATACTATGCTGCAAGACTCCAACTTCATCCAAAAAGTTCAGTGATCTTTTTTCATTTTATTTTCGAAGTGTGCTACTTGTACCTTCTGGAGTTGTGCACATTTTTAAGCTTGTCCGATTTTGTATGATGATTTCAATATCCAGTTTCTACGAAGTTGATATATTGTTTTTAGAGGTCCCAAATTCATTACAATAAAACATTGCTAGTCTCAATATGGTTATAGAGCCTTCTCATTTATATCGAAAAATAACTTTAAACACCAGAGTCCTGTCTTATCTAATTCTATTCTCATTCTTATTTACTTAACTTCCTCACTTCGTCAAGGAACACAATTTTACTCGCAAATAACATGCCATAAAACCTGTTCTTTTATACATTGATTACATTATCCACAACTAGTGTAAACAAGAACAAGCCTAAAATGTATAATCCCTATTGTAAACCATCTAATATGAAAATCTCATATGTATCTCCTCCTATCCTTGTAACATGGTGAGGGGTTCTAAATTCTGAGAAGCTGGAGATAGGGCAGAGAGCGAACTAGGAAACAAAAATGAAAGGCTCACATCTCAATCATGCAATGTGTTCATTTATATGTATTGCTATAGTTCAAGATCCATAAATAAATTCTGGGACAAAATTGCTGGAACTCAGTCACAATATATATTACAAAAGCAAAAGAACATATGCCATCACACAGTAGGCACTTCAGAAATATGAACTATCAAGCATCATTTGCAGGAAGCGCGTTTTCAATGTTTGATGGCATTAGTATGTTAAATCCATCTGCTGCAGTGGATATAACCATTCCCGGGATCTGGGAATGCCAGTGAAGTTCTTTCAAATCTTTCTGACCCTGTGAGCAGTGCAAGATATATGTCATAAGAATAAACATAAAAGCAGATGAAGTTTGTTCTCATCAGTCAGAAATAGAGATATAACAACCTGGTGAACGAAAAGAAGTTGTGGGGGCAAATCTGTTGGGGCATTGACTTCCTCTTTCATTTTAGCTTTGAACTCAGCCTCCTCTTCCTCATCTCTTTCTAAAGAAAGGTCCCAGATACTGATAAATAGAGAAAGGAATCAAACAGCAGGTGATTCACACAGATAGATTACATCCATTGAGAAACATCCAAACTTATTAAGAAACAGATGTGGGGAGAGAGAGAGAGAACTGTTCCACATTCTCATTAGAGTTGTGTCAGTAGGTTTCTTACGTCAGCTGATTGTCTGATGATGAAACAGCCAAAGTTGAGGGTTCATGTGGACTCCATTCGACAGAAGTGATGGGATGTTTGTGATATTCAAAGTGTGCCACGACGGCATCTCCTTCCTGTCAAAGTGAACAAGAGAATAGGCATTCATTCTTTAACTTGTATTAGCAAATTGAAATGAGACCTCTTATACTCTCCTTTCTCCTCCTTCCACGATGAAGGCTCAGCTACTAGGTTGGAAGTAGGGCGCGACAAACTGCTACTAATGTCATCCGCACTTCGCACCCCCCCCCCCC
>ML379579.1:23558-72555 GCA_005239525.1 Nicotiana knightiana
CCAAACCCACCCACCCAAAGTAGTTAAATCTTTAATGGGATAATCAGAATTTAGAGAGTATTAGATAATCATACATATAAATACCATTGGTGCCAACTGCCACTAATTTAAGGACTACTAGTAGAATACCTTGAGCAATCTAAGATCTCGAATAGAAAATGTCCCATCATCACTTCCAGATGCAAGCATACAGCTAGCCAACCTGGTGAAAAAGCAATCACATGACTATACAACCAATTAACCGTAACTATAGATGTAGAAAGTAACACAACAGAAAAGTCAAATACCTGTTCCATGATATAACATTGACATCTGCCTTATGTGCCTTTATAGTTGTAGCAGGAGATTTACCCACACGGATGTCCCATATTCCAATACTGCCATCAACTGAGCAAGAGGCAAATACAGAAGGTTCTGTAGGGCTCCACTGCATCAGAGGAAATTGGAAAAAATGCTTTAGAATTTAGCAAACGTAATAAGATGTCCAAATTGCAAGTTTTCCCTGACTGAAGGCGAGGTAAGTAGATGCAAGCGCTATATGAGCACCTGAAGATCTTCAACACTTGCACCGTGTCCAACAAAAGGATTAGCATCAATATTCCATGTTGTACCAGATGTTGGCTCCCATAAATGGATACAATTCTTGCAGTCCCCTGAGGAGACAAGTAACAGCATCAAATGTTAGATTAATTTATGACCATGGCATATCATCACAGAACATAATTAACAATTATGTGCAAAGATGATAGGATTATTTATGCCATACCTGATACAAGCCTCCCTGGAACAAGAGGATTCCAATCTATAGCATATCCTTCATCTTTATGTCCGCCAAACTTAACTAAGGGTGATTGATTAGAAACTGCAGAAGCCCCATGGCTAAGATCACTCTCTGATTCTGCCAAAGCATTTAAATGAGAGCTAAAATCCCAAACCTGCCAGTGCATTAAACCTAATATAAGAGAGGAGAAATCATACTAGGGTCTGGATATATTCTACCAGATCATTGACAGAGAACTACATACCCCAGCAGAACATGATCAAATATGGATATATACCATTTTGAGGTTTAAGATTGTATCTCACATTTTCTCTAGTTCTCTATAAATGTTTTCATGTGTTTGCACCATGGAGAGTGGTGCCAAAACAGTTAAAACCATTATAAATAATCTCAAAACAACTTAAAGAATTAAATTATCGACTAACAAATTCAGTTATTGAATTTTTATTGGGAGAGTCTGACCTGAACATGACCAGTATCACCCCAAGAAGCAACTATATGAGGGTTTTGCGTCATAGCACGGATGCGGTTAACACATCCTTCATGAAACACCTTGCGTAGCTGCAGATTTTTAAGAAAAGAAGTGTTAGCAGGAAAATATGATGTATACATTGTCATACTAACTATATAGATGGTGTGAAGAAATAAAAGTACCTGTAGAACAGGTGTCCCTGATCCAGCTTCCTCTTCTTCTTCATCACTGTCACTACTATCGCTGTCCATATCAGTCTCATCACCTTTCTTGTCTGGCACCAAGTCCCGCCTTTTTCCAGATATATTAGATAACTTAAAAATTCCAATCGAGTTCCAAGAACTTTTCTCTGCCTGTAAGAATGATAAAAGCATGTTTCAAGAGCTTTAATCTACTCTAACTCAAATGATGAGAGCAAATTTTGGGTTTTCACTTCCGTTTTCCCTACTAATTGAAAAAGGACTGTACTATACAAGGAGAAACAGTGACATTAGTAAACAATTATGTTTTCTTTATAAGACTGACATTAGTAAGCAAATAATGCCCTATAATCAACTATCTCTGTGTTACAAAAATATCTGAAAATTAAAGGGGAGACAGTAATTAAAACAACAGGTATTTCTGCAATGTACAACACAAGTTAGTACTAATAACTTTTGCTTGTAAAAAAAAGTTTCTTCAACGTATAGAAATGATCCTCCTTCTCAGAATATAAGAAAAGCTAAATAACCGAGCAGTTCTTGGCAAGAAATAAATCAGCAGTCATGATATTTCTATTTCTATCCAACAACAACTAAAGCAAATAAAAGAACTTACTTGTGTTCCTGCTACACAATATACAGTGTGTGGAAACTCAGTCCGCACCAAGCCCAGCGAGTCACGCAGCACATCAAAACTGCCTCATTCAAAACCACAGTAAAATGCAAGAATATATCACATTCAAACAAGATATATTAACATAACTAATCAACAATTGGTACAGTTATTTATTTATTTTCTACCTCAAGCATGGCCAGCCAATATGGAAGGCATGAAGAGAGTTGTAAGCAGAAGGGTCACACTGAAGCTCTTCACCTTCCTCCAATTTGTCTACCCCTGGTTGCCATACCTTTGCTGGCAACGACGGTACTTCATTCGACGATCCTTCTCCTTTCTTTCCGCCCTGATTTATTTATTTAAATTTCAGATTTTTCTTTCATCAAAATTGATTGAAAAACAAGAATACAAATTTTTTGAGATAAAAATCGCACCTTGTTCTTCCTTTTAGCCTTTTTAGGGTTCTTTAAGCTTCGAACCATCTTTGATTACGCTGAGAAACAGATGCAACAACGAAGAGGAAGAAGGTAATGTGAACCAGACAGTGACACTCCACTGCAAGGGTTTTAGAACTAGGGTTTTTGTATTTGTTTCCCCCTTTTTCTTCGGATCCCAAATGCGAATTTGGTCGGGTTTTTGGGCTGTTTGGGCTACTTTCGCATGGGCCGACCTACTAGCGTTGTGTAGATGAATATGAAAAGAAAGGATTAAAAACACAAATATAATAAATAAAAAACAAATTATGACAGAAGCATGTTGAATATTTGATGCTATCTTTTAGTGAGTACGTCAACATACTTCTGTCATAATTTGTTTGAAAATTTTCCCTTCAATAATCTAATTTGACCAATTGTCGATCCTATATCAGCGTATATTAATTTAATTTACTTTAATATTAAAAAATTCATGAAATGTATTATAAATTGCAATATCATCTATTTTACGCCCTTGTAATTATTAGCTCCAAATGGTTCATTAATTGAAGTTGATGATAATAAATACAATGTCCATATAATCAAAGAATATTTGACTGTGCGGAAAATATTATTGGGCAAGTACAGCCATGCATTTTGGAAACTATGAAGCCATCAAATTTTGAAGTGGGATCTGCTGATTTTTTTTTGAGAATTTGCGTGAATTAGGACAAATACCATCTGGAATTATTAAGTCAAAGTGCTTGTACATTAGGAATTGAATGGGCTACGAGACCTATATACGGGAGAGAGATTAAAAGATAACCAGATTTATACATGGTCATTCAAAAATAGCCATAGTTTCAAATGTAATCGAACTTTAGTCACTTTTCATGTAAAGATAAATCTGAACGAAAACACTGTTTAAAATTCAAAAAAATACTCCAGCATAATATATTGGAATTCCAGGATAATATACTGAAACTCTAGTATAATATACTGGACATCCAGCATGATATACTGAAGTTCTAGTATAATATAACGGTTCAGCATAATATGTTGGAAGTCCATACACAGGTGCTCCAATCTCCAGTATATTATGCTGGAACTTTTCGTGTTGCAGCAAAATAGTGGCTATTTTTCAGTGACTTTGCAAACGCTGACTATTTTTGGATGACCAGTCCGAAAATTGGCTAGCCCGTGCTATTTTTACTATATATGGAACTGATTCTAATTAAATTTGCATGCATAAACACATCCAAACACCTACATTTTTTTTTTCCTTTTTACACTTCGCTCTTAGAAAATGAACAGCTAAACATGTGTCACGGTTTATTGATTTGATATTTTGGTGTAAGTTTATATCGTCAAGGTAAAAACCAAAAGTTGCTGCCAGGATTGAGGAACAATCAAAATCTAGCTTATTTATGGAGAAGCTGGCCTGCTTTAAACTTGCGTTGGGCCAATTTACTACAATTTGTATTCTCATTTTCATTATGACTAGACCTTTACCATTTGCAGGAAAGATTTGATGTACTCATTACTAACTAAAATGGCAGCTTGTGTTACATCTATGGCGAAAGAATATTTAAAAATACATTCTAAATGCACGAAAATAAATGTTTAGATCAATGGCAATGAGTGACAGACCATTATTTAGAAATACAAGATTATCAACAACAATGCAATTTAATCAGATATATCCTTTATGAAGCTAACTGGAGGACCAAAAGGTTAGCTTTGTCTTGGGAAAAGGCAATGAATCAATTTCCTTCTGCCGATAATAAACTCCATTTTTCTTCTGAAGATACCAACTGATCCATGAAATCTGGACTAGCTAAGTAAAACTCCTTTGGTTTTCTGTCATTTCTCCTGTTGAATGAATTTCTTCAGATAGACCAATGAGGCAAGAAGACAGACAGAGAAGATTCAGAAATATACATGTGATGCATACCTGGTTTCTTTTTGTCTGGTGAGGAGAACTAATATTCCAAACCCTACAATAACTGCAATTTTTATCACCTGAAAAACATAGGCGATAGCAAGCATTGGTCACTTTCGAAAATATTCATGTTCGTCAGTGAAAGCAAAAGCGGACTGAAGCAATTCATTGTCAAGGGAAGGACTTCTGATAGTCATGTCCATTAATGATTGTCCGAAGCATGCATCTTATAGCCCTTATTAATACTTGTTATACTTGAGCAAAGATAAAGGATAGGGTGGAATTTTGAAATTTGCACCTAGATCTGAAGAGAGTGAGATGTATGGTTCAGTTTTAAAGGTAAAGAGTCAAAACTAAAATATTCAGATCAAACCATCTAACTGCTGCAGGATGCTGATTGCTGTGCTTCCCTAAGTTCACAGTTAAATAGCATACATCCAAATGACACACTAATATATAAATGTATAGATCAACACAAGTATGCATATGTGACCTGTCTAACGGGTCCAGAAGGGCCATTTTGTCCAGAGCTCTCAGACTGACTTGGCTTTTGTGGCTTCTCTCCCCCTTTCTTTAACGTGGAGTCACTTCTATGGAAAAAACCACGCTGCATCCATGGAACCAATAAGTAAACAGTTATCTTTGCAGCAACTTGTTCAAGTAAACAAAATCATCTTCCCAGAGGACCAAATGTTTTATCAATTATTTTAATCACACAGTGATGAGTTGATGACATGATCAGTATGAGGAATGGTTAGTAGATATGTGTGATAAAGCAACATGCAGATTTTTCTATCAAATTTACCACTAATGATAGTGGAATAACTTATGAGATACTATTGAACTTCTAAAGGAGATAGGCAAGGATACTGAAATACCTTCCTTGTAATTTCTTGCTTAGGTGGTTTCTTATTTCTTTGATGATCATCTACTCCAATGTGGCAATCTTCCAATAAATGCACTGTGCTTTCGCCTGCAGTTGTTATACAGACACGATTTTTGTTATCCGGAAATATCCATACACCAGAATTTTCAGAGTCATAATGCTCATTTTCACAGTACGCTATTAATTTTGGTTTCTCATTTGAAACCCTTTCGATATGAACTTCTAGTAAAGCCTCTGATCTAATTTCTCTGTTTTGTTGTTCTGCAACTGAAGGATCATTAGAACGATCTTGGTCAGCAGCTAAATTATTAGCTTTCAGCATGTCTGAATGAGCTACATTAATTATTTGGGAGCTAGTAGCTGTTTCCAGGTTGGATAATCTCATCAAATCCACAGGTGAAGTAGCTACAGCATTTGACTCCTTTTTAGCAGATCTTAAAGTATCCTGCTGACTTGAGCCTGCTTCACTAAATGGGACAATGTGCACACTTGACTGCTTCAACTGTTCATGGAACACGGGCTGTCCAGTACCAACAATATCTTGCTCAATTGAACTACTTTCTCCTCTCATCAAATCTACAGGTGAAGTAGCTCCACTATTAGACTCCTTTTTAGCAGATCTTAAGGTATCCTGCTGTCTTGAGACTGCTTCGTTAAATGCAACAATCTGCACACTTGACTGCTTCAACTTTTCATGGAACACGGGCTGTCCTTTACCAACAATATCTTGCTCGGCAAAACTACTTTCCCCTCTTTTGCCAATATTACTTTGAGGTTCTGGTAATTTCCCAGTATTAAGAGGTCTTTCTACTTCTAGTGCACTCATCTTATTAGGCCTTGTAGTGTCCTCTGGATCCAAATCTTTTATGGAGCCTCCTATTCCAACTAAATTTGGTTGGGATTTTGATGCTCGATTCCTTGTAAGTGATCTTCTCCCCTTCTTCTGATGTATGCAGTGAGTTCAATATTTTCGAAGTTCCATGTAAACAAAAGGAAAAAGGTTATCAGCTTAGCAAGTTCACTACATGGCATATTTCACCCAACAATAAGCTGGAGAGTAGAAGTACCTGAGCAAGGCCGGTTTCAAAGGCACTTATCATATTCCTGACACTGCTAGGAGTTTTCTCCAATACACCTTGATCCGCAGGTTTAGTAGATGGATCAGCAATCTTCTTAAGGGACACGGACTCTTTCTTTTCAGCAATATCCATCTTCAACACAGACTGAGTACCTTGATCCTCAGGTTTATTAGAGGCATCAACAATCTTTTTTTGGGACACAGACTCTTTCTTTTCAGCAACATCCATCTTCAGCATAGACTGAGCACTTTGATCCTGAGGTTTATTAGATGGATCACCAATCTTTGTTGGGGATATGGTCTCTTTCTTTGCAGCAACATCTATCTTCAACATAGACTGAGCACTTTGATCCTCAGATTTATTAGATGGATCAACAATCGTCTTTTGAGGCACAGACTCTTTCTTTGCAGCTACATCCGTCTTCAACATAGACTGAGCATCTTGCTCATTAACAGGTTTTACAGATATATAATCACGTATTAGCGGAGTTTGAACCTTCTTAGCTGATGGTCTGTCAGGTTCAGAATATTGTATTTGAATCCCTTCTTTCACAGGTGAAGATGAGGTTGCTTCACTTCTATCTGTGGCATTCTAAACAGGCAGATTTGCTATCAAAACTCTTAGCAATCTACTCGGTTATAATTCTTCACTTAAAAAGCAAATTTTGACCTCATTAAGCTACAATGCATTCTCTATGTAGTTACCACAGTGCTAATTCATTCATCTTCCACATGAGGTTAAGCTGCAAAGCTCAAATGGATTTCTCCTACTCTTGAATTACTGGAATAAATCTAGCTAAAATCTAATAACTAGACGTCGGCCATAAATCTTTCTAAGAAAAACTACAACGGGGAAATACTCCTCATAAATTTTATTCCCTTATCTTCCCTTCCTTAATATAGTTCTTAGAATGTGTGATCAAACCTGAAAACGTCCTTCTGATGGGCAGAGATGATGCAAATGTATCTCCTGCAGGAATTATCGTTCCTTTATATTCGACATTTGTTGCAGGAACTATGTATTGTTTCTTCTTCAGAGCAGATTCTCTCTGCCAAGCCAATCAAGATATCATTACACATAAGCCAATAGCATTGTCAAGGCAAACAAAAATTTAAAGCATAGAAAAAAAAGAAAAACTTTAAGTACTTCTAAAATCCTTTTAGAAACTCAGTGTACCAGTAGGGTGGGAACACGTTTTGAGGTTAGGTATCTAAATTATTCAGCATCCCTTCTGAATAAAACTAGTGAGGAACAGTAGTATATATTACCACATTACGAATTCGGTTGCGATCATCTTCACTGAGAATAAACTGCAACTTCATATGTACATAATCACCTCCTTCAAGTTGGAAAAAATCGTCCCAATAACCCTTCTCAACTATCGATAAGGTCTGAACTTCTGTCAAAGAGGAACTCATTGTCACATACCTTTATAAAAAGATCACATTAGCATAAAACTTGGAACACAAAGATGATATAACCTGTACGTGATATCTCATTTCCCTCAGCATCCTGAAGTCTAACAACCAAATTTTCGCGAAATGTCGTTAATGGGCTGTAAAAGTACAATCAAAATTCCCAAATACATTAATCAAACTCTGTGCTGAAAGCATGAATAATAAAAGATATACAGGTGCTTGAATCATTACAATGAGAAATCTCCTTTGTCCCACGTTTGGTATGCTCTCTTCCCCATTGAAACTACACAAAACATATCAAACCCCAAGTCAATTTGAAATGCAACAATAGAAAGGGCTACCCGGTGCACAAGGCATCCCACGCAGGGTTCAGGAAAGGCCGCACTAAGCATTAGTGGCTGCTTCCACCGGCTTGAACCCGTGACCACACAGATACAACTTTACCTATGCTCCAATGCTTCCCGCAACTATAAAAGTACTCTAAAAACAAACAAACGAAAAAAGAAATTACTAACCCCATAAGCAAATTGAGGAAGACTGTGCTGAAGATGAGATGTTCTTGAAATCCAACACTGTGTTGAACAAAGAATGCCAAATTGAGTTAAACTAAGACCATTTCACAAATTTGGAATACAAAAATATTAAGAAGAGGGAAGCTTTTAGTACCTGAAACTTGGATTGTTCCTGGCATTGGGGAGAATATTTGATACTCAACAAAAAAATAGTATATCCCCTCAGCCTCAGCCTCAGCCTCAAACTCAAGGTCAAGGGTACTACATAATTCAGGGTTATTAAGTAACATAAAAAGAATGGCTTGACTTCACTTGGATAGAAGAGAAAGTTTGGTTGGACAGCAGAAAGCAGATGTGGATGAGTTAAGAAAGGTGATTGGGTCCACTGAAATTCCATTAAAGCTATTAAACACCTCATAAGACTTCTCACCAAAATCTATATTTTTGTTTCATCTGAACCACCTCAGCTCTACTTGGACTAACGCCAATGTGAGTGAAACAATAGATTTTTTTGTTTTCTTTTTATCTAAAGGTTAAGTTATATGCACAAATAAAGCAAAATATAAAAAGCATTAATGAGTATATCACAGGTTAAATTACACTGCCATGTTATTTCAAGTCTCCAGTTTGTTGTCGGATTTCAAATTAATTTAGTTTAATTAAAAAAGATGAGAAGATTTATATTTATTGGTAAACATATGAGGTTATTCTATTGATTCTTAATTGTAATCCACATAAGAATATTATTATCTATTTATCTACACTCTTTTTTTCTTGTGTTGTTAAACGTAAATATTCACTTGACTAATCTGTTCTCGTACTCATTAAAAATATTAACAATTCAACGATTTACAAAAGAAAAACATTGCACGTAAATCAGTCAAGTTGAAAGAGAGGCCTGCAAGAAACTAAAAAAAATTGAATGTTCAACTTAATGTTAAGTTAGTGAGAAAGTTCTAGATATCAAGACAAAAGGCTTGAATTAATTTCAAACTAGATACAATCACTTGAGTTAAGAAGTTTATTAGAAATGCTACATTTCCTTATTAGGTGTGTATCATTATAACTTATTTATAAAAGGATATGATTTGCTCGGTAACCACTCCATAATATGTCTTCTAAAATAAAATTTCCGAATTAGTAGTGTATGATTAAACCCATAAAGAAATGAATGCTCTGTAATGTTGGAAATATTGTTATTAAAGTATTTTTTTTGATAGGAGGGAAACTACAACTACTTCCTTGTATAATAGCCACAATGGATAAGCACATATTAATCCATAGAAATGTTGAGCTTTGTAATGTTTTAACCAAAAAAAGAAAAGAAAAAGTGAATAAAAAAAGAAAGGACTGTGTTGGTAGAAAGGGACCAATTGGAAGGGAAATAGCATAGAAAAGATGGATCCTCCTCCTCATACGCAGACGAAAGAGTTGCCGACTAGTTGGCGAGGTGCCAAATTTATTTGGCGTGCTGTTCTCATCTTCAATCTCGGCCTCGGAGGTAAAACAATACCTCCCCACCCTATATCTTTCTGATCCCTTCGACTGCATTTTGTACATGCTATTATTCATTCTAGCCTTTCTGTTTGAATGTTGGAACTGGGTTTTGGATTATAATTTAGGGTTTTAACGTTTTCACGGCGGAAGAATGTTTTGCCACTTGACATTGTTATCTACTGTGCAAACTATGGCACAGTTTTTTAACAGCTTAAATGCTTTTGGTATGCTGATATGTTGCCCAATCTGCTTGTTAACATGACAGTTAAACAATCTAGCTGAGTTCTGGGTTGCCTTTTTTTTTTTTTTTTGAGTGCATACATTGTATTGGAGGATAAATGAATGTGGTAATATTTGATTTATGTGAAGATTCTTGCCGTGTGGAGATCCAATGTTTTATGAGTTACGGGACTGAAAGTTGACAATCCCCAAGCTTTGCTGATTTCAGTTGAATCATGATCCTTTGTTTGCAAATACAGATTCTGACTGTGTAGTTTGATGGAGTAGTTGCTTCATTCGTCACTTAAGTTCCTCTTTGTGCTTGTCAATGTATTGAGTTATTCGTGATGAATGTTGCAGATTTAGAAATTGGTGGTGTTCATGTTAAACTTAAATCTTCCTATTAATTTTTCTAAAACCTGGAGTTGGGAATTACCTTTAATTTGCTAGACATATCGTCTTCATTTCTTTGAGTTTCTCTTTCCCGTGTCTGTATAAACATTTATTTCGTCGGGTACTTGATTCAATGATCAGAATCAATATGACTGTCGAGCTAGCAGTTAGGTTCTGCTCCTGTTATTATTGATGCTAATTAAGTCTACCTAATACTACCTTAAAAACAAAGTTTTGCCTTATAGACAGGCAACATTAAATTGAGGAAGAGGTGATGGCACGGACTATCAATAAAAATATTTGCAATGGATAAACTGTACGCGTGCAATTATTAATTCTACTTGCCCTTGGTCAATGGGTTACCATGCAGCAGTCTGAACACATTGGTGGTTCCACTTGTTCACCATTTCACACGATCTTATAGTTTATCACATAGATACAATGCTTAATTACTATTTTTATGTAGAGCAAGCATTTTGATTGACTGTAGTACTTGCTTCAAATGCTAATTTTGTCTCACTGAAGCTTAACTGTATAGTTTTAATTATAAAATATGGAGCCATCTACTCGAGAACCTCCATATCAAGTACGTCATGGAAAGGTGGTATGCACTTGCTTTCCAATTTCTGGCTAGCATTTTGAAGCATTTCAGTAAATTCATCATTCTTTACATGTTCTAATGGCTTAGTTTCTGTGACGTTCCGAGAGATTGACAAATATTTCTTCTTTTGCAGCTTACCTCTTTACAAGGCCCGCTAAAAAGGAAAGAAAGGCCACCACTGCACCACCCGTTATTCCAGCTGAAACTACTATTCCCACTCCACCCACTCCTCAAAATTATGAAGACATTATTTTTCCTATTCCAGAACCTGTGAAGGTGCCAGAGCCCCTTTCTGTAGAGCAGCAGCGCAGTGTTTTTGAATGGATGCTAGAAGAGAAGAGGAAGATCAAACCTCAAAACCGAGAAGAAAAGAAGAGAATCAATGAAGAAAAAGCTCTACTGAAGCAGTTCATACGAGCAGATTCCGTCCCGAAGATCTGATGTAACATAGATCTTTCTTGATTCAAAATTTTCATAGGCTGAGCTTAGTTTTACTGATCCATCATTTACGACTTGACATTCTTTTAGATTAGTTCACCTTGGATCTAATTGATACTACTGCTCTTTTAGGAGGCAGTATAGATAATAGATGATTTGGCATGGTAAAAATTTAGTTGTGGTGGAGGAAATTAATGGAGCTAATGGAGTTCCACGACTGTTGTTCAGCTTCAATGATAGTTGTTACTGCACTTTGTAAAATGGTCATTTATGTTGGATATTTCATGAGTTATCAAAATGTTTTAGTTGTTGATTCTTGGCAGTTAATATTTATAAAATGTAAATTATCTGCTTACACTGCTTCTTACCAAGCTATAGATGCATACCAACTTCAGTGTCATTTTTTTTTTCAACCAGAAAGATTCAAACTAACATCATAAAAATATCACATCAATGTGGACACTGAATTTTGGACCAAAATTTTACTCTCATTTATTTTCTCTACTGGTGCCTATCTGTTCTTCCGAGCACCTTCTAATACTTAATTAAGATTTTTCTCGAAATTCCTTTTCTCTTGTCACATCCTCAGAGGCTAATGAGTTGAAAGTTTTTTGACTCTCAATGTATTGAAGTTTCGGCAGTTTGAATGGTAACCCCTTTTTTCTTTGGTTTAATAGCTTTTCGTAAGTTTCTTACCTGCCTGTGTGCATGTTGGAACAGGGTTTTGGATAATGCTTTTGATTTTTGCTGTTTCTTGGATTTCTTTGCAGAATGTTTTGCCACTTGACTTTGTTGTGTACTATGCAAAAGGTGTATGTGGATGGATCGTGATTTTTATAATAGATACTTGGTACGTCGTTTTGATATTTTTGACATTATTCCTGTTAAATTTAGTAGGAGTAAGAATTTTAGCACAGAACTAAGAGCTTTGATGGTCTCTGTTTTTTGTTATATGCCCAATCTGCTCTTTTAAATGACAGTGAAAGAATTTGAATTGGGTTTCATTGCAGAGTGCATTTTATAGTTCATACCATGTATTGGAAGAGAAATAAAAGATAGTAATATTCTATTTGAGTGAGAGATTCTTTCCTAATGGAGAATCCTGTGTTTTATGATTTATGGGACTGAAATTGACAAGGCCCAAGTGCTGCATATTTCAGTTCAGATCCTTTGTTTGCAAATACAGATTCAGAGACAGGGTAGTTTGGACAGAGTAGTTGCTTCTCCCTATCCATTCAGAACCATGCCAGTCTAGTATAACGATGTTTAGATCCTTTCACGATTACAGAAGGAATTTGGGCCTTTAAGCTTTTAGGCTATTTCAAGTTGAACTTCATCTTTGGAGTAGTCATTTAGTCTAGAAATTAGAAGCAGAGGCGGAGCCAGGATTTGAAGTTGATGGGTTCTGGAATTGTCACGTAACTCATAGATCGTCTTAGTTACTGGATTTGCAATTAAATATTTAGACATATTTAATGAATTTCTAATACAAATACAGTGTTTAAGCAAAAGTGACTGCGTTCGGCCGAACCCCGCCGAACCCGCACCCAGTAGGCTAGCTCCGCCTCTAATTAGAAGCTTCACTCGTAACTGAAGTTTCTCTTTCTGCTTGTCATTATGGAATGTGAATGAGTTCTTCATGATGAGTATCGCAAATTTGGATAATCTGGTGTTTCTTCTGTTGTATTTTATCTTTACTATGCTGAAGTGTTACTTTTAAGCTGAGGTTGGAATGAACCAGTGATTTGCCAGGTATATTGTCTCCAGTTCTTTGTGTTTCTCTTTCTTATCTCTGTATACACACATGTTTCATTGGGTTATTTGATTTGATCATCATAATTTGATAATTATAGAGATGAAGGTTGAGTTCTGCTCCTATTATAATTTAGGTCCTGCCTAGGACCGTGTACGGAAGCAGACAGATAGACATCTACTTGAGAAGAGAGGTAATGGCAAGAGTGATTAGTAAAAAGCATGAGAATAAACAGGACAGATGTACTGTTGGTTCTACTTGCCTTGGGCGGCAGGGATACCGTGCATCACTGAGTACATACATGTTGATACACTTGTTCATATGACCTTATCTTAGTCTATGATGCGGTACAATACTTAACCACCATCATTATATGGGGAAACCAATTTAATTGCCTCAATCTTTTGTTGTACTTGCTTCATATGCTAATCATTTCTCACTCAAGTGCAAGTATATAGTTAAAATCTGGAGCCAAGTTCTTTATAAAAACTCATATCGAGTACATCAGGGAAGGTGGTGGTGAATTTGTTTACTTATTTCTGGCCAGCATTTTGAAGCATTTTACTTAAATCCTTCATTCTTCAGATGTATAGCTCAGCTTCTGTGACTTGTAAAAAATTGGTAGATGTTTTTTACTTTTGCAGCTTACCTCTTTGCAAGGCCTGCTAAGAAAGGAAAGGAAAACTACCGCTGAACTACGACGCAGTACTTTAACTAAGACTACTACTCCCACTCTGCCTCTTTCTGTGGAGCAGCAGCACAGTATTTTTGAATGGATGCTAGAAGAAAAGTGGAAGAACAAACCTCAAGACCAAGAAGAAAAAAAAGAAAGTCACTAAAGAAAAATCTCTACTGAAGTGTAGTTCATATGAGCAGATTCCATCCGGAAGATCTGATACAAACCTGGCCGTTCATTTAGTCCCATTTCTCATCAGCTGAGCTTTGTTTTAATGGTACATCCTTCACTACTTGGCATACTTTTTATACATGAGTTCACATTTGATCTAACTGATAGTATTGCTGTTTTATGAGGCAGTAATTGATGATAAATGACTTGATATAATAGATATTTTGTTGTTACTGGAGGAAATTAAATGGAGTTGAATTACTGATTTGTGTAGTGAAATGAACTTCTTGTCAACTGCACTTCGGAAAATAGGGTCATTTGTGTTTTGATAATTCATGAGTTATCACAAACAAACATTTGTATTTGGAACTACATGGTTATTGGTTATCTATACTCTATTGCAGTTGTGTGGAGACCGTTGTAAGCTTGTCTGGGCGAAATAGAAATCTTGGTATGGATAGACTTTTGGTGAGGATATCAGCAATTTGATCCATTGAACCGATAAACAGAGCCCCCCGAGTTCTTAGATGCAACCTTTTCAGTGAAAAAGTGAATTAAGCTCGATGTTTTTTGGGAGCGCAAAACATTGGATTGCCTATGAAATAGGTTGCTGACAAATTATCACTCCACAATTTCAAGGCACTAGCTAATGCAACATGCAGCTCCTTAAGAAGATTTTTGATCCATGTAATCTCCTCTTGGCAGCAGGTAAACTGTCGCTCGATATTTTGACTCAGTACTCGATCTAGCAACTTTATGTTGGCTTTTTGGAACTCCAGAACACTAGCTTTGGTCCAAAAATATATACATATAACTACGGCTAGACCTGTGATATCTGAAGAGCTTGCCCAATCTGCATAAGAAGTCCCAATGATGGACAGACTTGAGGAATGTCATTGGCGAGCCAAAGAATACATGTAACACTAACACCGCTCTCCTCATCAGCGCCGAAGCTTCGTTAAGGGTGGTCAAAATATGTAAAAGTAAACATACCACGAAATTAAGGGGAGTCAATACATAGTATATATACATATAGTTTTTTTTTTTACCTTCTTACACAGTATATTTTTCCTGCGAAGAGGTATCATTTGACACCCCTTCCTGTAAGGTGGCTCAGCCGCTGCCACTGCTCCTCATTATGGCTTTTTGTGCGTTTGCCATGCATGGGACATGCCATATATAGTTGTTAACAAGTACTAACAACTATTTGAGCTTTTCCCTTTTTAGTTTGCATTCATTACTCTTTTATGGTCCATCAGAAACAATTTTTCTACCTTCACCTGGTAAGGTCTACGTTTACTCTACCCTTCTCAGACCTCACTTATGAGATTATATTAGGTTTGTTGTTATTATTAATGTATTCTTTTACGCATCCTAAATACTCAGACCAATTTTTTACGCACAAAAAATTATTTGAACTGTAGTTATTACATATCATTTTGTTCATGTGGCCAGAGTATGACTAATTAATTCCCGTACCTCCTTACATATTTAAAAACAAAATGAAAAAGTATAAGTTAACTGGGTTAATAATTAAAAAGTATTTAAAAGAATTGGAGAAAATGATAGTGATCAAACAAAAACTATTTGATTTTTTAAATAATACTAGTAACAACGCCACGTAAAATGGGATTGAATGTGCTCATTAAACCATATTTAGAGTTCTTTTTAGCTTAAACCTTAAATCTTTCTTGGTTTTAGAGCCCTAGAGTTTGTGAAAGGTGGTTGGGGTGTTGGGGTGGGGGGAAGGGGAGGGGAGTTGACAATAGACCGGAAGACAGTCTAATTCTAAGCAAGTAATAAGATATTTTTCTAAGTTTTCTCTTTCTAGGTTGGTATTTGTTGGTTCTGGACAAAACTTTTGTCAACAAGCATTTTCAGTTTTATACTTTTGAATACTTTAATTAAGAATATTACCGTTTATGACTTTATATACTAGTTATTATTCAAGCCGAAGTTATCGAATCGAATAAACTGATACGAAAGGAGAAAAATTGACAATACCGAATTTGATTAGGTACGGTATTGATATACTCCCTCTGTTTAAGTTTATGTGAACCTATTTCATTTTTGATCCATTCAAAAAAGAATGACCCATTTCTAAATTTGGTAACAATTTAGCTTAAACTTATAATTCTACCTTAATGAGAAACTTTTATAACCACACAAATACTATGTGCCCCTTTTTGACTTGTTTAGGACCATAAATTCCGAAAGTCTTCCTTTTTTCTTATATTCCGTGCCTAGTCAAATATATTCACATGAATTAAAACAGAGGGAGTAATATTTTACGAAAATGTTTAAATACCATACCGCCCAACGAACCTCGAGAGTTTGACAATGCAAGACAGGAATTGCTCAGATGCTTTTCTTTTTCTTTTCAGACAAAAAGTACGTAGTGTCTGTAATCTTCTGTAGACGACTTCTGCGAATACCAAAAGCTGTTGTTTGTAATGAATCATCACAATCATGGGTTCAACGATATAAGCCATTCATGCCAGCCGTGCATAGTACAACTACAAAATGTGAATATCCTTTATTTATTTAGGTTAAAAACTTGAACCAGGTATATGGTGGGATTGTAATACTCGAAACAATTAATAATGAAATTATTTAGCCTATATATGGTTAGTTCATTAAATTAAATTAGAAATGAAATATACAGGGTACAATATAATTCGTGTATTTGGTTTTACACTTAATAAACTTTTACTTCCAATTCCAACCTTGACTTTCTTAAAGATTTTGGGAGAAAAGCTTTGGAGAAGAACAAATGTGCTAGGAATTATAGTCTCCAAATTAATAATTCCGGGATCGTTATTTTACATATAGTACGATGGAAAATCTTAGGATTCCACTCATCTCATTGGTGAGAGTTCGATTCTCCACCTTGTAATTTTCTCTTTTTTCTTTAATCGAACAGTTTAAAGTCGAAGTGACTCACCAAATTAGCAAGATTCAGTATTCACCTGTATGACATCATAAATTTTAGATGTCTGGTTGTACTTTTGGCTAATTATTATTTAACACAAGTACACTACTGTATTGTTTCCAAATAAAGAAGAAATTGAATAGAGAAATGGTTGCTGATAAGATCTATGAATAGTAAGACGAGAAAGTAAGCACTAAGAAATTGTTCAATGTATATAAATTAGCATCCTCACAACTAAATAGAAGTAACAAGTCAAGTGACATATTTTCTTGTTTTCACCTTGTTCAAATCTATCATTATGACCTTTCAATGATCATCAGCACACAAAAGCATATTTAAATTATTAAAAATTCCGTGCTTAATTGGCTTACTCTCAATCTTACTAATACTAATAACATCTCACAGTTCTTCCAAATTATAATCTCAAACTCAAACTTTCTGATTTAGTGTTACTCCCATCTAAGGGTAGCTATAAAACTGAAGAAATTCTAACTTATTGGAAAGGAAAAGGCTAATGGAGATAAATAATTAATTAACCATGAACAAGGCCACTAGAGAGTGCCATTAGAAGGATAGCTGCTTCTTTCTCATCTTGTGGAAAAATTTGGTGCAAGGCCAAATTGTTGGTCAAGTTAATCAAGAAATCCTCGAAATTACCAAGCTTCTTTGGTTCAGTATTACTAGAGGAGGATTGACCAAATTTGCACCTTTTCTTGTACGGTACTGTAACATTAACTTCTGTAATCTTCTCCTTGTCCAAGTGTTTCATCTTTTTCTTGATTGAAGATGATGATGTTTTAGTTGTGAGAGTTTCCTCATTCGCTGCTGCTGCCATGGCTCGTCTTGCCTTCCTTTGTCGGATTCCACATGCGTTGCATAGTGTCTGCACCACATGTAACATCAAAGTTTCAGTACAAATTCTAATTAACATGAGCAAAATGGAAAAAGAATAGTTGGTCGTTTATGCTAAATTGTGTGATCATTTCATTTAAAAAATTTAAACACTTTAGTGCACTTTTAATTGCTTGATTATATTATGTCTTAACACGCTTCCTCACGGGAAAGTTGATTTTTTTTTTCATACACCAAAAGCACGGAAAACTTTTTATGGATGATAATTAGATTCGAACTTAGGATTTTTGCTTGCTTTGATACAATGATCTCTCATCTAAAAGTTGAAGTTATTAGAGAGAATATGCTTTTCATAAGTACTTAACAATATAATACACATTCACTAAATTAAAAGAAAGAAATGATGAATTAATTACCTTAGGTCCTTTAGGACCACTTCTCCAAAGAGGGGTCTTAGTAGTGTTACAATCAGCACAAACCCTAATAGGGACAATATTGTTACTATTATGGGAGCTGTAATCAGTTTCTAAAGGATATGATGACTGCTGCTTCTGATCTTCCAACTTCAGTTTGATGTAAGTATTGTTGGTAGTGTTTTCCATGCTTGGCCGATCCGAGGCTTCTATCTTTGAAGACATCCACTTGACTGGATTTTTCTGGTTTTGATTCTCATTCTTGTCTTCTCTCTTCCACAAGGTCAATTTGAGGCCATTTCCAACCTTATTTTTCTTCTCTACACTATATGATCCACCTTCATTATCCACCTATAATCCACAAAGAAACCACACTCAACATTAATTACTTATTAATTAACTTAAGAACAAATTAAAAATCCAAGTGATCTTGGAAAAAGATTATTGTATATAGATAAAGTAACATGTGATCCAGCATGAGAAAGAAAAACACCCTTTTCTTGTATGTACCTGAGGTTGGTGCGGTGGCATATAATATTCATCATGATAATAGTATCCAGTTTGATTCTGATCAGTAGTTGAGTTGAAGAGAAACTCATGATATGATGACGAGTGAGAAGATGAGGAAGAAGCCTGATAGTAATTAGGGCTAACAAGAGAATGGTTTAGATCATTATTAAGCACAAAAGGAAAAGTAGGAGGAGGAGGAGTAGAATTAGTTATGTGATCAGTTGGAGTCATTGGAAAGGGAAAACAAAGAAGAAAGATGAAAGAAGAAGAGTTTTTTCTTATGCGATCAAGAAATGGTGGAGGGAGTCTTAAAAGAGCTAAATGAGGAGAGATTTTAAAGTCTTTGCAAGGAGGTGAAAAGGAAAAGGAAAATGAATTACCTAAACATCTCGGGTTCGAGTTCTAAGGTATATAATTATCTTTGTCAATGCCGGCTGAAGGGTGAGGCAGCCAAAACAATGGTTTTAGGTCCTTAAAATTTTGGGGACCCCATTTTTCACCGGTAGTAATAGTTTTATAAATTACTACCTTTTTAAAAAAATATATAAATAACTTAAAGTAAAACGTATAGTTTTTAATTTAAAAAAAAACTTTGATTTGTTATTAATGTAACCATTCTTTTTGGTAAATAAGTAACCTTATTACCAAGAGCACAATATGTACCATCATAACAAAACCCCCAAGAGATGGTCAGCAAAAAAATATTTTTGATTTTTATTTTGTCGGAAAAATTTAAGATCATTAGAAGATAAGAAACTTAAAAAAATATTGTCTCAACCTCGATAAAAATATAATAATCATTCTGATATTGATAGTTTAGATTTATTTTTCCAACTAAAAGTGTTAAAAAAAAATACTATAAGTAAGACAATATTCTAATCAATATACTCGATCTAATAACAAGATCTTATTTTTTCTCAAAATACCTGTATTACTCATAGAAAATGTTCTTATAACAGTTATATAACTGCGAAAAAAAGTTTGTCTAAATTAAAATTGATAAAATTTTACCATGGATTAACAATGTTTTATTAGAGATTAAAAGGATTAAGATCAGTTGAAATTAAAGGAACTATTAGAACAAGTTACTAGTAAAATTATTAGTATCTTCGCATTTCAAGAAGTTAGGAAAATAGACTTCAAATATAAATATAAAAAAAATATTTTAGTAAAAAAAAAAAGCCTCTCATTAAAATTTGACTTTAGGCCACTGATAATATTGAGCCGCCCTTGGTCTTTGTTGGGTATAGTAGCTGAGTTGATGCAGAATTCGAGAGCGAACTTTCTAGTTAAGAGCTTTGTTCACCCTAGGATCTTGTATTTCTGTTTATGTATATTCAAACAGATGATGTATTTTCTTATCAGTGTTATATACCTATAACAATCTACCTTTGTAGTCTGCGCATACTATACTCTCCACATGCCCTATTTTGTGGGATTACATTAGGTTTTTTTGTTGTTGTTGTTATTGTTGTTGTTGTTGTTGTTGTTGTTGTTGTTTTTGTTGTTGTTGTATTCCTATCCTTAGTTGCTCATGACTTGTGACACCGGTTCTTGGGTAGTTTGTGTTAAAATTTGCATCCTTATTTCATTATTTATTTGATGATCTTCAATTTGTGTGTTGTATTTTATGTTATTTGATTCAGGTGGCGGGTTAGTTAGGTGCTATCACAACTTAGTAAGATTTAGGTCATAACAAAGTACTCTATTTTTTGACACAATTTTATATTTAGTCGAACTCTAATGGAAGTATGGAATATCGATAGAAAATAGAAAAAAAAAATAAAAAAAAATGGAAAAGCCGAGGGAAGAGGGGGGGGGGGGGGGGGGGCTAGATATTCACGTGACTTCATGGACAACTAAACAAGTTAAAAGAAGACAAATTTACCAAAAGGAGAGAAGAGAAGAGCAGAATACTACCACACGACCAAGTGACTGATCAACCCTATCTTCAAAAGTTTAGTCATTCATCCCCAATATTAATCCCCAGATCTCAAGTTAATTGCAAGTTAAAAGGGAAACGCTATTCTCAATCAGTATTTAAGTTATTTATACTGACCGTAAGATGTTACCTATTAATGTTTATCATAATGAATAATCTAATTGTATAATTTTTTTTACACCGTCCGTGCATGATATTAAACTCTAACCTATGCTAGCCACAGGTAGCATTCACATGTACTACTCATATTTTCAGATGATCGTCTACCAAGTCTTATTTTTTTCATTTTTAGATTTTTCTTTTGGTGCTGGAAATTAATTAGGTGGTCCAATAATTTCTGATACAAATATTTCTTAGGGACTACTTTACAGCATAGTCGAATCCTTGCATAAAGTGATTGCCCTGGTGAAAATTTTTAAAAGGTCTGTAGACTGTAGTATATATGCAATAGTTTGAAGTAAAATATTTCAACTTTGTGAGGGTACTTGGGACGACCCAAGACTCTTCTATATCTACTTACTCTTGTTAAATATCTGCAATTTGTATGAACTGGTTGTTATTGGTATTATTTATAATGTAAAGTCAAAGATTTCTTTTTGAAATTTATTTACCATCAATAGTCATGGGTCTTTTTTATTTTACAAGTGTCCTATCTATTTCCAAGTATGAAACCTTAAAGCCAAGTGTTGAAGGGTTTTGACAAGTGGCTATGCAAATCTACCATGTGTCTTCATGCATAGAAGACTAAGTACATTTGTTAATATTGAAGCCAAGTGGACTAATATATTTGGACAAGTGTTAAAAAAGTCCCCGCACTTGTTATACATGTAACCTCCCTAATTACCTATAAATAGGTTGTGGATTAGCCACCATACTAACTAAATTCTTAACCAAGAATTCATCTTGCTAATCATTACTTTTTTCCTACAATATTTTTAATTTCCGTAACAACTACAAATTAATTCATTCATCTGTAACTGTTCAACAACTTTGCCTATAAAAAGGGAGTCTTTTTTGTGAATTATCCAACACAAAAAATACCTTCATCCTCTCTTCTTTTTGGGCAACTATTTTGTGCAAATTCTAAACTTCCAACCACGAGTGCACGTGTTTGGAGGTGTTGTGGAACCTGGGGAGTGACCGGTCTTAACAATTTGCACCCATCCGGCCGAAACCGCTTTCAAGAAAGTGGTTTGCCACGACACAATATTTTTGATAAGTTGTTCTTCTTTCCTTCTTGTTCTTAGTCAATATTATCTACTCATTTTTCTTATAATTTGAAAGCGATTTTACATATAATATTGACTAATGGCCACCACTTTGAACAAAACACTTCCTGATCTCTCAAAGCTTTAGCCTTTAGATGGAACAATTATAAACGTTGGTCCCAAAAACTTTTAATTTTTTTTGAACAATTAGAAGTTGATTATGTTTTGCTTAATGATCCTCCTGCTGATATTGTTGCTGAAAGTTCTAATACTGCTAATACTGTTGTTGCTAATGATGCTGCTAAGACGAAATTTGAAAAGGATAATAAAACAGTGAGAGTGCATCTGCTTAACCATATGACTAACCCTCTTTTTGATTTGTTTATAAATTATAAATCTGCTAAAGTCATATGGGACAGTTTAGAGATTAAATATGGTGCTGATGACATAGGAAAAAAGAAGTATGTCGTTAGAAAGTGGATCAAGTTTCATATGGTTCATGATAAGCCAATCATGGAACAAGTTCACGAGTATGCATGAGAACTTGACTGCTGATATTTTGAACGAGGGCGTGGAGATGTATGAGATTCTTCAGGCTAATGTTCTGCTTGAAAAGTTTTCACCTTGCTGGGGTGATTACAGGAATCAACTGAAACACAAGAAGAAAAATTTAACTCTTCAAGAACTGATCAGTAACATGAGGACTGAGGAAGCAAACCGTCTCAAAGATGAGTAGTCTGAACGGCTTAAGGATAAGATGAAATCTCTCTCTCTTAATTCTTCTAAAGTTAACCTTGTGGAATCTTCTAGTACTTTTGTGAAAGATAGTTTTAAAGGAAAACAGAAGAAAGACATGTGAAGAAGCAAAATTACTTCAATAAGCCGGAGGGCCATATTCAAAAGTCGAAAGGACCTTGCTATGTCTGCGACAAAATTGGTCACAAGGTTTTTCAGTGCAACCAAAGACAAGGACAACGCTCAAAGAATTGAGGAAAAGCTCTAGTCCAAGCTAACCTTACTGAGGGTAGTGATGTCATTGCTGCTTTGGTTGTTGAGGCGAACCTGGTGGCTAACATGACTGGATACTGGACACAAACTTTTCAAGGCACCTTTGCGCCAACAAGGAGTTGTTTCACGACTTTGAGGAATTTGCTGATGGCGAGTGTGTCTACATGGGTAACTCCACTATGGATTTATGGGTAAGGCAAAAATTCTCCTTAAGTTAACTTCTGAAAAAATGGTAGCCTTGAACAATGTTCTGTATGTACCCCCCCCCCCCCCCCCNCGTGGGGGAGACTTTGTTGGGAAGGGTTACCTTAGTGGGGGTTTATTTGTACTGAACATTGCTTAAGAGATTATTAATAATGCTAATATTTTCAATTCTGCTTATATTGCTGATGATTTGTGGCATGGTAGACTAGGTCATGTTAATATTGTTTCTATTAAAAGATTTAAAAAAATAGAATTAATTCCTGCAGTTAATGTTGTAATTTTTCTAAGTGTCCTATTTGTGTAGAAGCAAGCATACCAAAAAGCCTTTTAAGAATATAACTAGTAGGAAAATAGAATTGCTTGAACCGGTACATTCAGACTTAGCAGATTTCAAGAACCCTGTTAGTAAAGGTGGAAAGAAATACTACATCACCTTTGTAGATGACTTTTCTATATACACTAAGATATATCTTCTTAAGTCAAAAGATGAGGCTGAAAACATGTTTTTGAAATACAATGCAGAAGTTAGAAAATTAATTAAATAGAAAAATCAAGAGGCTTAGGTTTGACGGGGGGTGGTGAATATAGTACTAATACTCTAGAATCCTTTTGTGAAAAAAATAGTGTTATACATGAGGTTAGTGCTCCCTACATTCCCCAACAAAATGGTGTAGCCGAACGGAAAAATAGAACCCTTAAGGAAATGATGAATTCTATGCTTTTGAGTTCGGATTTATCTGATAATATGTGGGGGAAACTGTTTTATCTGCATGCTATGTTCTTAATAAAGGTCCCTCATAAGAAGTTAGATAAAACCCCGTATGAGTTATAGAAATAGTTTGCCCCTAACTAGAAAATTCTGAGTGTGGGGGTGTTTGGCTAAAGTTGCTCTACCTGATTTTAAACAAGTAACTATTGGACCCAAGACTTTTGATGCTATTTTCATTGGTTATGCTCAAAATAGTGTTGCATATAGATTTATGTCTTTGAATGATAGTTCTATTTGTGAATCTAGAGATAGCAGAATTTTTTGAGCATGTTTTTTCATTGAAAAATAATGTGCCTAGTGATATGACTAATAATGCTTCTACATTTATGTTTGTTAATTTTCATATTGTGTCTTCTTCTAGTGTTAGTGCTAATGAGCATGAAAACGAACTTAGAAGGGTTAAGGGCGTAGAATTGAAGCTAGCTTTGGTCCTGACTTTATCTCTACTTTCTTGACTGAAAATGTTGATATTGATGTTTTGAATGATGAATTAGTGTCTATCTATTTAATAGAAGAAGACCCTAAGACTTATAATGAAACAATGAGGTCAATAGAAGCTAGTTTATGGAAAGAGGCCATTAAAAGTGAATTAGACTCTGTAGTTTCTAATCATACTTGGGACTTGTCTTATTTGCCTAAAGGTTGTAAACCCATAAGTAGCAAGTGAATATTTAAAAAGAAATTGAGACCTGGTGGTACAATTGAGAAAAATAAGGCTAGACTTGTTATTAGGAATTTTAACCAAAATAAAGGCATTGATTACTTGGACACTTATTCTCCTGTGACTAAGATAGCGACTATTAGAACTCTTGTTGCTTTAGCCGCTATTCATAATTTAGTGATACATCAAATTGATGTTAAAACGACTTTCCTAAATGGTGATTTAGAGGAAATATCTATATTTCTCAACCTGAGGAATTTGTGTTCCAAGGACAGGAGAATAAAGTATGCAAATTGAGAAAGTCTTTGTATGGTCTAAAGCAAGAACCTAACCAATGGTATGAAAAGTTTAATAGCACCTTAATGGGTAAAAGTTTTGCTGTTAATGCACCTGATACTTGTGTTTATTCCAAGATGATAGGATCACATTGTGTTATTATATATCTATATGTGGATGTCATGTTAATTTTTGGCCTTAATGTGAATGTTGTTAATGAGATTAAGATTTTTTTCCTTCTAAATTTGAAATAAAAGATCTCGAAGAAGCAACTGTAATTTTAGGGGTTAAAATCAAAAGTCTCAGTCACATTATATTGAGAAAATGTTGAAAAAGTTTAATCGTTTTGATGTATCACCTGTGAGAACTCCTTATGATCCTAGCATACATTTGAAAAAGAATAAGGAATCTAGTATTTCACAAACTGAGTATGCTGAGATAACTGGTAGTGTAATGTTTCTCATGGATTATACACGACATGATATTGCATATGTTATTAGTAGATTGAGTAAATATACTCACAACCCTAGTAGTGAATACTGAAATTTTCTTAATCATTTGCTAAGGTATTTGAGAGGTATTATGGATTGATGTTTGCATTTTAAATAAATTTTCTGCTGTTTTAAAAGGATTTTGTGATGCAAACTGGGTTACTGAATGATGAAGTTAGCTCCACTAGTGGCTATGTATTTACTTTGGATGCATGTGATATTTCATGAAAGTCTTCAAAAATGACTTGTATAGCACGATCTACTATGGAGTCTGAATTCATTGCTCTTGAGTTGGCAAGACAAGAAGCCAAGTGGTTGAGAAACTTATCGGCAGACGTATCTTTGTGGGGAAGATAAGTTTCACCAATTTCTCTACATTCTGACTCACAGACGGCAATTGAAATTTCCAAAAATAGTATGTATAATGAAAAAAAGAGACATATCCGTATTATGCATGGTGCGGTAAAACAGTTGTTGAAACATGGTGTTATTTCCTTGGAATATGTAAGATCCGAAAGAAATTTGGCAAATCCTTTAACCAAGGGTTTGTCAAGGAGAGTTATTCTTGAAACGTCGAGGGTGATGGGGCTAAAGCCCCTGGATTTAGGAAGTATGATGGATACCCCTTTGTGGTCAAACGAAGCCATATGAAACCTCAATATGCACTAAATTTTCTATCCCTATGGCGTATGGTAGTGCTTTATAAGGTTGATCTTATTTTGTTCTTAATGATTCCACATCCTTAAGGTAGTCTATGTGTAGATAGAATTGATGGAATTACCTACGTGAGTGTAAAGGTGCGGTCACCTTTTATGAAAGACTTGCGATGTCTTTCTAGAGCACTCATGAGACTCAAGGTATGTGCATGACCATAAAGGCACTTTGTTAGTATCGCAGAGTATGCATAAAATTAAGGATATGGTATGTGTTGTGGGAGTCTCAACTAATGTCCATTCAGTTCAAAAGTACTTCACTTTGGGGATGTTAGTTGTTGCCTCATTTCACTACGTGTCAATTCAAATTGAAAGATATTGACACTTAAGTACATGTTCCTTCTTTTGCCCAGAATTATTCTATTTTTGTCTTTGCATTAGTGGGGGATTATTGGTATTATTTATAATGCAAAGTCAAAGATTTGTTTTTTGAAATCTATTTACAACCAATATCCATGAGTTTTTTTTATTTTACAAGTTTCCTATCTATTTCCTAGTGGCTTCTTGCATGAAACCTTAAAACCAAGTGTTGAAGGGCTTTGACAAATGGCTATGCAAATATACCATGTGCCTTCATGCATGGAAGACTAGGTACACTTGTTAATATTGAAGTCAGATGGACTAATATATTTGGACAAGTGTTAAAAGAGTCTCCACACTTGTCATACATGCAACCTCCCTAATTACCTGTAAATAGGTTGTGGATTAGCCATCATACTAACTAAATTCTTAATCAAGAATTCATCTTGCTAATCATTACTTTCTTCCTAAAATATTTTTAATTTCTCTAACAGTTACAGATTAATTCCTTCATCTGTAACTGTCCAACAACTTTCTATAAAAAGGCAGCCCTTTTTGTGAATTATCCAACACATAAAATACCTTCATCTTCTCTTTTTTCTGGGCAATTATTTTGTGCAAATTCTAAACTTCCATCCATGAGTGCACGTGTTTAGAGGTGCTGTGGAACCTTGGGGAGCGACCGGTCTTAATGATTTGCACCCAGTCGGGCCGAAATCACTTTCAAGGCAGTGGCTTGCCACAACACAATATTTTTGTTAAGTTGTTCTTCTTTCCTTCTTGTTCTTAGTCAATATTATCTACTCATTTTTCTTACACTTGTCAAATTCAGGTCATTTTAGATAAGAGTTTAACTTATATACAAATTAAGAAATTTGAGTAAATTTCACAAATAGTCATATAAGTATGACTTTTTTCAACTAAAGTCATATAACTTTAGTTTCTCACACAAAATCATATAACTATGAATTTTTCGCCAAAGTCATATACTATGTTTTCTCACACGAAAATCATAAAACTTTTACTACCTCACACTAAAATCATAGTGATTGAAAAATATAATTTTTCAGTAGTATTTTCTTGTTTTGTGGTTATTTCTTTTCTTATTTTTAGTCTACAAATAATAATCCATTTGAAATAGGGATGAATAGTAAATCCTTTAAAACATGATACTTCTATCGTTTAGTTTTCTTTTAAAGATTTTTATTCAAATGAATAACATTTTTATTTCAAGTGCTCTCTAGTTATACCTTTTATTTCCTTATTTCTTTTGTCAGAATCTCATGCATTCCGAACTAAGTTTCTTATAAGGGAAGAATTCACTTTTAGTATTATATTAACCTGCTGGATTGGATCATTTCTACTTTAAGAGAAAAATAAAAAATTGATCGATCGGACGAAACTAATTGCATTTGCTAGCCAAAGTATATATAGAATGTGTATATTATATGTATATAATACACACATATATAGAAAATATTTTATCGGCTATTATTTTTAGGAACGACTAAAAATATACTCATATTTCTCCTATTTTAATTGGATAACTATTTATTAGATTGAAAATAAAAATTAAAAAACCATAAAATAAGAAAATACTACCGAATAATTTATTTTTCGACCACCATGATTTTTGTGTGAGTTAGTGAAAGTTTTATTATTTTTGTGTGAGAAAACAAAGTTATATGACTTTGATGAAGAAAAGCCATAGTAATATAATTTTTGTGTGAGAAAACAAAGTTATATGACTTTGGTGAAAAAAAGTTATAGTTATATGACCATTTGTGAAATTTACCCAAGAAATTTTATACGCTCATATCACCTTTACCTGTTGTTAATGGTAATTTGCTTCATTTAAAGATTATAAATCTCACTTTTTATGGAGAATTACATGTTATTATTTTTTGGATGACCTGATAGTGTAATTTCTTTTAACATTATAGGTGTATATAGGTTAAACTCGTTAAAAGAAATTTTTGCGTTATAGTCTATAGGTCACCTTTATATGTTATACTAGCTTTTAACCTGTCTTAATTTAAAGATTACAAATTTTACTTTTTATGAACGACTTGCATGTGTTCTGATAGCTTACATTAAGGTGGTTAAGGGCATGTATGATGGAGCTAAAACGCAGGTTAGGACATCGGGAGGTTACTTGGAGCACTTTCCGATTTGGGTTACATCAAGGATCCGGAGGCAGACCTTTGAGTCTAAATATTTAAAGTTGAGCAAAATTAAGACATAATACTTGGAGTGCAAGTTCAGTGACATGACGGGGGAAGCAGACATGGATGTGAGGCTTGACTCACAAGTTATCCCCAAGAGAGGAAGTTTCAAGTACCTTGGCTCAACTATTCAGGAGGATGGGAGAATAACGAGGATGTCACACACCGTATAGGGGTGGGGTGGGGAGGGGAGGGGAAATGGTGGTTAGTATCTGGCGTCTTGTGTGACAAGAATGTGCCACCTAAAACTTAAATGTAAGTTCTATAGAGCGGTGGTTAGACCGACCATGCAGTATGAGACATATTGTTGGCCAGTCAAGAATTCACATATCCAGAAGATGAAAGTAACAGAAATGGTGATGTTAATGTGCGGGCACACTAGGCTGGACAAGATTAGGAATGAAGATATTCGGGTGAAGGTGAGTGTGACTCACATGGAAGACAAGAAGCGGGAAGTGAGGTTTTGGTTCGGGCGCGCGCGTTGGAGAAGCCTAGATGCCCCGGTAAGAAGGTGTGAGTGGTTGGTTTTAGCGGGTATGCTGAGAAGAGGTAGAGGGCGACCTAAGAAATATTGAAAAGAGGTGATAAGGCAGCACATGGTGCGACTTCAAATTTTCGGGGATATGGCCGTTGATAGAAAATTACGGAGGTCGAGCATTAAGGTTGAAAGTTATGGAGTAGCTGAGCATTTTTCTACTTCATACTGGATCGATATTGTTTTGTTTTAGACTGCTAGTGGTTCATGTTTTGTTTCTTACTATTTTTCCGTTTTCATAGGACCATACCATTGTTACTTGTTATTGTTATTGCTTTTTCATCTATTTTTTGATTCTTACGATGCTGGTATTACCTTTCTGACTTCTATTGTTGTTATTGATCTTTTGTCTCTTTTCGTTTACTTGAGTTGAGGGTCTATCAGAAATAGCCTCACTGATTCTTACGGATAGGAATAAGCTCTACGTGCACACTATCCTTCTTAAATCTCATTTATAAAATATTATTGGGTCGTTATTGTTGTGAACGACTTGCATGTAAACATCTCTTGGGTATATAACTTAAAGCTCTTAAACATTTCATTTTGATGTTGAATCTATCCTTAGGTATCTGTGTCAGTACTAGGGCCTCCAATAGACATGCATGATCATTTGGTACCACTTTCTTGAATTATACTCGTAGTATAATTTTAGCACTTGTAAGGTAAAGCAATAAATGGTCGTTGGCTTTATATATATGATCAAAGGTTAATTAGGGCATTTTGTACAAGAGAAGAAATGGGCTAGATTGATTTGCATGTCAATATGTTGAATTGCCAGATTGCCACATTAGTATTGCCAAATGTTGCATTCAATGCTCTGCATGCCAAAGACAGTCTACAAATTTGAAGTCTCATCATCCCCCACCTCCTTCTACGAACCCGTGCTTCGGAGTCCACCATTATATCTAGCTTACTAATGTTTTCCTTTTTAATCTTCTATTATCACTTATGATCTTATATATATCCCATCCTAAAAATTAGAAAGCTTTTTTGCAAATTTTGTACCAAACTGTTTTAGGATTTTATCTTGATTTTCTTTTTATATCTGGATTATCTATTACTTTAACATATAATTAATTTATGTTTCCTAAAAGAAAAATATAGATCTCTTTCATATTTGGCAGATTCTTTTTTCGGAGGAAAATATTATGAACCTCTATAAATTTGAGGATACTTCTTTCACACGATACAACAAAATAGTATCCCACAGTGTAGTCCTTCAGAAAATTTAAGTTTACGTCTATTTTAATATATTTTTCTTTGTTGTCTAATTTATTATTGTTTAAAGTTTATTTTATTAGATTCCGCGTGACTCATTATTAGTTCGATCTCAACACAAACGCCATTAAGTGACAAGTGACTTGATTAGTAAATCAAACACTAGCGGAGACCATAGGAATGATCCAGCAATAGAGCCAAATGGCTGCAGTTTTGGCCTCTGAAAATTCTGAGAGCTACTTCTTGTATTTCAATGCAAGTAGCAGCTCACCTGACGAAGCAATCATTTCATTTCTTCTCTGATTCGCAGAATCCGCTCTCTTTTTTTTATTTATTTATATTTTTTGGTTAAAGAGGAGACTAATATATATATATATATATATATATATTAATATGCTTAAATAATATAACCTATTATTACAGTATCCTCATGATCGAGTTCTCTGTCATCTGACCTTTAGCATTTTATTAGGCCCACTGCCATTTGCATGCAATCTGCTTCTGTGATTGCCCAAAAGCATGTACAAATCTAACTCTTACTTTTGTACTTTTGTAGTGTATGTTTATTTTCATTCTTCTTCTCTTGTTTATTTATTTTTTGACTGCGATGCTAACCAGTTTCCTTAACCTTAAATTCTAAACATTTGACCATGCCCGCTTTTAATGAAACCTTAATTTCCAAGTACATGTACAATTGACACACTTATGCAAAAACTCTGAATTTCCCAGTACGTACTTCCTTTGTGGGGAATAATAGTATCCATTGTATTGATATATCATATGAGAGTGAAATATAAAGAAATGTCTTTATCATGATTAATTAGATATATTAAATTAATGCAGTAAAAAGGACTCAAACTTATTATACATAGTCGTAAAATGCATGAAAATGTCATATATATAAGGCAGCTGTCAAGAATTAGATTATCTGGATCAATAAGATCGATCAGCAACTGGCCGGGAAAAAGAACTTTATAGATGAAATATTTGTCTTATGTTGCAACATGATAATATCGTATCATAAATAGTTAAGAAAAATTTTAATATATGATGAAAAAAGGGGCTACGTAAGAGGGTTAGGAATCACAGCCTGGGAAAGAGGGGGAGACAGAGATGGAGACAAGGTAAAGAAATTATCATGTTCGTTGTCAGTAATATATATAATGTCCAAAAGGAGGTAGTTTTCAAATAGGTGCTTCAAAATCTGAGGGGCCATACCCTTTGTGCTACATGACATTAGTTTCAATGTCAACAAAACGCCCCCCATTTCTCCTCCTTTTTTTCTTTAACTGCCCATTTTATTCATCTCCAAAAAAGATACATTGAGATGAGGGAGTATAGATAAACTGGCTAACACAGCAGATGTCAACTTTTACAATTGAGATGATATGTTACGGTGGTAAGTAGCGGAGCCAGATTTTTTTATTAAAGGAGTCAAAATATAAAGAAATAAACTCACCAAAAAATTAAACGATGTCATAATAAAATATTTTACATATTTTTTAAAAAGTTATCGAGTTAAATAGTATTATTTTTTGACAAAAGTACATGTAGCTCCGCCACTGATATGGCAGGGCATCAATAAACTGATCATTGTTGGAAGGGATAATCTTAGCAGATGAGATTGTATGGGTATGGGGTCTAGATATATTACTAAGGTGAAACTTCTTTGTAATAACATTATTTGTTTCGATATCTTTTAGCTGTAATATATAAAAAACGCTGTTGTACAAAACATAACATATGAAATAAGATAGCATGAAAATCCGGTTTTAAAAAAAGCATGACCACTATAATAAAATATTGTTATAAAAGATAAATGTTATAAAGAAGCTTGACTATACTTTTTTAAAATTTAGAGTTGTTGAGCTAAACTAACTCAAGAATACTCTTAATATATATGTAACTTCCTAATTTATTTCAGCTATGATATGTTACTTTGTTTGCACACCCAATAATAATAAATTAACACTCCCAGTGAATTTTTTATATCTCTATCGTTATAGGTTTTAACACACTAATTAAGAGAAAAAATCATTTGATAGTATAATCATATAATGTACTTCCTCCCTCTCAATGCATGTGATGATATTTGAATTTTGAGAGTTAAATGAATTGTTCTTTGACCGTATTTTTCGATTATATTCAAGGAATTTAATAATTATAAGTTCAAATACATACTCAAAATTTAGGAGTTTGAATCTAAGCAAAAAGTATCCCATATTGGGACAGAGAAAGTATTTAGTTGCATTTTATTTTGATTAGGCAAAGACAATCTCAGGGTTTGATTCTTGTCCAATATTTTCAAACATTCATTCAATATTCACTTTTATCTTAAATTTGGTTTTGGTTTCGGTTTCTGGGATGTGCCCAAGTTCCACTTGTAAGCTGAATAAGACCTTTTTGCGGCTTAAGATTTTCCACTAGCTATCCTGTTCAGTTCATTTTTATATCGTTTAAGCCTTTCTAATTTGATTCAAAATAAGTGTTCTTTTAAAAAAGTAAAAAGGGATAATACATAAAACCCTCCTTTAAGCTCTAGCCAAAATTTCAATTATTTACTTAATTTTGGCGGAAAACCATTTACCCTCTTATATTTATTTGAAGTGGATTTTTTATCATCCTGAGATGTCAACTACCATATTTAACCCGGTATGTGTAATACATGAGAGCTAGTTATTTACCCGTGAAACGGTACAGTTAAATTTATACGTGGTTTTTAGACAAGTGAATTAATTTGATCCTGAAATAATATAATAACTGAAGAAATGTATAATACTTAGCCTTGAAATATAAATGAAACAACAGAGATTGCAGTTCCGGAAACAAAGCTTCTGGGCACATCAATGATGAGATCAAAAAGCAAGTAAATAAAATTGTATTAAGCTTTGTACAAAATATAGAGTAAGTTTAGCCATAAAATTCGTGTCTCATCCAATGATCACTGAGCTTATTATTTATAGATATGAAGAAGGTACTAGGGACGTGCCCTTCTCTAATGTCAATTATGAAAAGTATTGATGAAGACGTAACGTTGAACGTAAATGTCAAATTCTCTATAAGAGGCTATTGCTCTTAATACTGTAGAATATTCCTTATTAAATGCTTCAAGGCGTAGGGCATTTAATGCCTTTATGGGCGTTATTCTCCCAGTAACACACGGAATAGCTGCATCTGATCTTTGGTCCTCCCTGTCTTGGGTTCCACATATCCCCTTCTTGGGTGGCCACGTGTCGCGCCCCGAACCTAGGCCTGGATGTAACATGGCACCCGGTTCCTAACTACATGCGATCGAGCAAACCAACTGGCTGGCTGAATCAATATGTGATATCATAACATACTAAATGCGGAAGATAAACTAACACATGCTGATATACTGAAAGTCTGGATGATATAAATCAAAGTGCGGAATTTCTAAAACAATTCTGAACATATTTATAGCCAACAGCTTAATATGAAAAGCCTGCGACTCTGTCTAAGTATTACTCTAGTCTATGAAGCCTCTAATGAAGTACTGAAAACACTGACTATCTGAAATACTGAAGACTGTAAGATAATGATAATGCCCCGAAAGAACTGGGGATCACCAAATAGCTGGTACGAGAATCCTAGCGCTCTGAGTCGTCAACCTGTACATCATTACCTGCATCGTGAGATGTAGGCGCCGAGAAAAAAGGACGTCAGTACATTTGAATTGCACTGGTATGTAAAGCAACTGAAAGAAAGAATTATAAATGCTGAAACTGAAACTAAGCTGATACCCGAGAATTAATAATCGATAACTGAAATGATAACTATTGAAACTGAAACTGAAATGATAACTGAACTGATAGCTGATAACTAAACTGTTAACTGATAACTGATAAATGAACTGAACAAAGGAAGTAAGGATATGAATACTCCATCTTCTGAATGATGAACAACCTATTTATCTGAATAAGCTACGGCCTCGGGCCTAATATATATATGCACAAGATACGACCTCAGGCCCAGGTATACATAACTACGACCTCAGGCCCAAAAATGCATAAAGCATAAACTACGGCCTCAGGCCGAAACATGCATAAAGCATAAAATACGGCCTCAGGCCCAAGTATGCATAACACATATAAACTAAGGCCTCAAGCCCAAATACAAGTGATCAACATTCAGGAATTTAAATTCAGGAGCTGAAAATCATACTGCAATACATGACACTGAAATGCTGAATCACACTGAGTTACATAATACTGGAATATTGAATAAGACTAGACTGAGACATGTATTCTTGAACTGATTATGAACACTGAAACTTCAACTGTTTATGAAATGCTGAGTAAGTTGTACTGAGACTCAGGGATTTCAAACCCAAGTCTATATTGAATACGAACTGAGCTCACAACGTTCAGAATGAAAGTAATGAATGAGTTATGAAGCTAGAGAATAGAAGTTCTACAACTATTCAAGGAATTAGGCTAAACTATATTTCTGAGGCAATTAGTAACGTGGTAAAAGAAACATAGTGTAGGGAGAATCATTAACATTCCCAAACATAGAGAGTTAACCTCACATATCTTAACTTCCTTCTCTTGAGCGTAATACAATATTCGCCAACCCTTTCAACTTTAATCTATATCAATACAAGTCAAAGGGATTCCAAATTAGCCACAATAGTCATGTTTTGGTCACTTAGGCATTTTATCAAACACTTGGTGGCGTAAAGCTTCATAGCCCTTATTAATGGTGTTTCTACACCCAATAACCCATTATCTTGCTCCTTGATAAATTCTAAAGTCTCAAATGGTTATAATCAATATTATTCTTCATCATCCATAAGGTAAACAACACCTTTAACCAATAATCAACAATCAACACACCAAACCTATAATCGCTCATGCTTTTCTATCAAACCCATCAACTCATATCTCATGAACTAGGGTCTATAATTATTAAAACAATATTAGAATCAAATAAAGGGTGAAGACATTACCTCTTTGAAGTTCAATCCCCTTGAATTCGAGTTCTAGAGTTCCTTCTCTCAACAATGATGAACTGATCGAATATCTAATGATATGGAGGGTTTACCCATGTTAATAAGATGTTAGAAAATTAAAATTAACTTAGAATCACCATTAGAACTTACCTTGGATGGTGGAGAAACCCTTAAGGAGTTAGGTTTTTTAAAGTTTCCCTTTCTAGCGCAAGTTTTTATGTTTCTGAGATGTGGGAAACGAAATAGGGCTAAAAAAAAGACTTCACAAGTCTGCTCCCACGTCCCTGTAGTCCTGACCGCAGTCCCGACCGTGGAAAATAGCAGGAACACTGCCTCATGACCGCGGTCGCGGTCGGGGCACGGTCCGGGCGTGGTGGTTCCGCACTGTTATGTAAAACGCGTATAACTTTTTGCACAGAGCTCCGTTTGGACTCCACAATATAGAGTTGGAAAGATATTTCAAATTCCTAAAACTTTCGTGTTTTGAGTTTTCCCAAATGTATTACAAAGTTTCACCAAAACCTACTAGAAGACGGACCTTCTGCAAACTTAGTCGATTTTGTCGAATCTTATGCACCTCACTTTCCATCTTGATTTTGAAACAACTATTTTCACCCATACTCATCCCGATAGGACTTAATATGTCCAAAATATCAAATTAATACCCATTTAACATATTCACACCTAATCCGAATGTACATGATGTTACATTATCTCCCCATTGGGATCATTCGTCCTCGAATGATTGTCCTGACTATAGCTTCTGCTAACTCTGGATCTTAAACGGGTCTGGTGGAAACATGAACTTGCATTATTACTTGCATACTAAACTGAATGAATACATGATTACTGAACTTTTGAGATACTGAACTGAATGATTACTGCATTGACTGAATATTGGTCTGTAGTGGATACATCAATACTGAACTAACATAGATATATGAATATTGAACTGGCACGAATATTTGAGAATTGAACTAACATCAAATATCAGAGTAATAAGTTGGCATGAATATCTAAGTATTAGACTGATATGAGTAGCTGAGTATTTGTACTGACATGAGTATCTGAGTATTGAACTGACATGAGTATCTGAGTACTGAACTGACATGAGTAACTAAGTACTTGAAATTTGAATGTTATAGCACGATACGTTAAATAATGGTTGTATAGCCGCAAATTCTGGTGGCAGCTCTAACTCATAAGCTAATTGACCAATCCTTCATAAGATTCTATATGGCCCAATATAGTAGGGACTAAGCTTCCCTTTCTTCCCAAGTCTCATAAGATTTTCATAGGCGAAACTTTCAGGAACACCCAATCATCAACTTGAAACTCTAGGTCTCTATGCTGCACGCTCGAATAGGACTTTTGGCGGCTCTGAGTCGTCTGCAAACGATCTTGAATGAACTTAACTTTCTCTATAGTCTGATAGACCAAATTTGGTCCCAACAACTCCTCTTCACCAACCTTGAACCAACCAATCGGCGTTCTATACCTTCGCCAATACAAAGACTCGCACGGTACCATCTTCGTACTAGAATGGTAGGTGTTATTATTAGCAAGGTCAATAAGAGGCATGTGATCATCCCAATTACTTTTAACATCAAGGACATATCCCCAAATATTTAAATAATGCACTCTTCCTGGCCATCTTTCTGAGGATGAAAAACTTGTGCCTAATCATTTATGAAAGATCTTCTAAAAATTCATCTTAAACTGAGCACCACAGTCCGAAATGACGGACAACGGAGTCCCATGCAATCAGATGATTTCTTGAATGTACAACTTGGTATAATCTTCTACTGAATCTGTAGTTTTTACTGGCAAGAAGTGCGCTGACTTGGTAGGTCGATTTACAATCACTCAATCAAATCATGCTTCCAAATTGAGCGAGATAATCATGTTATAAATTCCATATTTACCATCACCACTCAAAATATGTGTATTCTGTGGTAAAACACTAGGCTTTCCGCTGCTCGACTTTCACTTACTGATAAATCGGACACTTGGCCATAAAGTCTGCCACATTCTTTTTCATGCCGTTCCACAAATAAATTTCCTTAAGACCATGATACATCTTTGTGGTGCCTAAGTAAATAGAATACCTGAAATTCTGGGATTCATACATAATCCGCTCTTCTGAGCCTATCTATGTATGGAATACACAGTCTATCTTGGTACCTCAAAGTAGCATCATCTCCCCCTTGGAACAAAGGTCAAGGTCTTGTACTTGCGGATCCCTCTCTTTTGTTGGGATCCGAACAACTCTTTCTTATCTTCTATAAATTTTTGCATTTTATGATAGTGACGACTCATCATTCAACTTCTGAGCAATCTTTCTTACTAGGAAAAACTAAATTACTTATATAAGTGGAAGGCCAATGTATTCACAACTATCATGCACAATCTTAATTATTTAACTCTGCTTTACACAGTCAATCTTGGAGAAATCACATTTCGATAATTCCTAAAGGCTATTCTTTTATAGTTTTCTCTCTTATTGCTAGCTGATTGTTTTTTCCCACTATCACTATACTTCGAACTTAACTTAAACCCTTTGGGTTCTAACACACGTTTGGTATTTCAAATTGTCATCCACTCACTAGAGTTAACCTGGCTAAGTAAATCAAATTGTTTCTCCACTAGCTCTGCTGAAAGTGCTAGTTCACTGTATCTACTCAAACATACTTACTATTCTATTACTAACCACCTGCTAGCGTCATGTGTTTATGTTCCGCTTTGAATAACTAAAGTGAAGCATAAGGTTATTTCTAACTTCCCTCACAATCCGACCCTGTTCTACGGTCGCATACTTATCTTTTTTTTTTGAACTAGGTATATGGATCACACCTAGAGAAAGTTCATCTGTGTTAAACGAAATTGGAATATCTAACCCCAAATTTTCTATTCACTTCAAAATCATTTCCGACGATAAACATCTTGAGTAAACACTTAGTCACATAATCTAAGGGGGGAATGTCTTATCTTTTATCTCACAGTAATAGTGGCTTCTTACAGTAGTTCACGAATGTGGTACTTACTAGTTCTGATTTGAATAAATTTAAACAACTTAAAATCTTTCCTTAAAATACAATATCGACTACTCTTGGTTCTCATTTTGTACGTCCTGTCTTCTTAGTCATATACGTGAGTTATACGTGATCACATCTTTGGTAATAACAAACGTTTTTGACCCCTAGGTATTTTACCCTTAGGCTCTTTTCTGTCCAAAACTATAGTGATCAATGTTAGGGTCTGGCATATGAACTATCATCATCCCATAGGTGGCTCCATTTCCAAGAATTAAAAGAAATTTTTCTAAGAGGTAAAACACATACGATTACTATACCACACACAAACATGTCCTTCAGAGTATATCATTATCTGATAAATCACTTCCTGCGCCATCCGGTGAGTTATGGTCTTAATCCAGACCTAAAATATGCAAAGATTTTGTTGTAATCATTGTTACTTACATATTTTTTTAGCACTCATAGGCATTACTGTATACTCACCAGTCACCAGAATTTTGATACACTGAAAATTAGAGATCTGGTAACTGAATAACTAATAATTGGCATCCTGAATAACCATAAACTTGCTAACTGAAAGATTGTATGTCACGACCCAAATTTCCCTCCGTTGGGTATCGTGATGGAACCTAGTCTTAAGGACTAGGTAAGCCTAACATTTCCACTGAACGACAACAATAATAAAGGAATTATAGCAGTCTCGATATAACATCTTGACAGAGTTTACAATTTCTCAAAACCCGGTAAATACAAGTCATAAGTTCTACAAAATCTTTCTATCAAATATAAATACAACTGTCTAGGAATAAGTAACTACATTTGAATAGAAATAAAACCAGGAAGGTGACTCCGAAGCCTGCGAACGCAGCAAAGGTTACCTTGAGTCTCCTCAGCAATGATCTGCGCAGCTACTAACAACAATAACCTGGATCTGCACACAAAAATATGCAGAAGTGTAGTATGAGCACACCATAGCGGTGCCCAGTAAGTATCAAGACTAACCTCGGTGAAGTAGTGACGAGGACTAGTCAAGACACCACCGGTCTAATAAGTAAAAAGGCATAAATGTATAAATGACCGAAACATAATATCTATCTAAAGATTTTTCAATATAGTTAATGATACAATTAATATGGAAGAAAATTCAATAATTACGATCAACGGACAACATAATAGAAATATGCAAAGACAATGGAAATAATGCAATCCAAATGGGGGGAATCACAACCCAATAAAAGCACTAGCAACTCAGCATTGCATTAATTTATTCACGTCAGGCCTTAACCAATAAACTCAATAAAACTAGTCAAACCTTCGAGTGAAAACCTTTAAATCGTGAGTTTATTTTGAAAGCTTTAAATATATAATCATTTCGGAATAGAGAAATTTCTTATTTGAAACATACTTTCTCTGAATGTATATTTATATATTTCTATAAAGAGAAATCTTTAAAACATAGTCCCTTCAAATACGTGGTGTTCAAATATACTTTCCCAAATACTGCTCTTTCAAATATCATCAAAATACGTGATGTTCAAAATATACTTTCCCAAATACTGCTCTTTCAAATATCATCAAAATACGTGATGTTCAAAATATACTTTCCCAAATACTGCTCTTTCAAATATCATTTTTTTCAAGACAAATACTTTTCAAATATACTTTCGAAATAGAAGCCCTTCAGACATAACTTTTCCTGGAGATAATTGCTTTTCAACTATACTTTTATATATATATATATATATCTTTCGATCTAAATCTCCTTAATGATAAAACCACTGGAACTCAGTCCGCAACTCAGAATTTGTCATGCAAATCAGTACAGGGGAAAGCTCCCGGAATCTCGTCCGTAGTCCCAATTTAAATATGCGATGCAGTACAGGGGAAAAACTCCCGGAATCTCTATCCGTAGTCCCAATTTAAATATGCAGTGCTGTACAGGGGGAAAACCCCCAGATCTCTGTCCGTAGTCCCAATTTAAATATGTAGTGTAGTACAGGGGGAAAGCTCCCGGATCTCTGTCCGTAGTCCCAATTTAAATATGCAGTGCAGTACAGAGGGAAAGCTCCCGAATCTCGGTCCGTAGTCCCAATTTAAATATGCAATGCAGCCACTAAGAAAAAAAACCAGAATGCGACAGAGACAACATATATATCCACAACCGGCGCAAAAGCAAACAAGGACGAATGCAAAGTACGATAAGCAAATCAATACAAAGACTTAAATCACAAAAATGGTAAAAATTCACTCATAAGAAGTAGCCACTGAAAGGAATACCAAGCACAAAGAGAAAACATCATAACGAGGGGAAAATAAGACAAATATAGCAACGATTCTATATATTCAAGTTCGCAACCAAGAAACCAAATCATCCCGGCAAGGGAATCATCTATAACCAATCTCACTTAGATAATTAGCTTCACCGAATAAGCTCAGTTTGAACAAATGCTCAGTAAATAGACAACATCAAAAAATACCATCAACATGGGCGGTTATCAATTAAACCTAAGTAGTACTTAAGAGGAAAATCATTTAAATCATAATGTACGACTCACGGGCATGCTTGACACCAACGTATAGATATTCCAATTACTGGTTAGAATATTATAGGGCGAGATTATACTAGTTTTAGTCACATAGAAATTGTATGAAGGAAGATATAGTATAACGGTCGGAAAGGCAAAGTCTTCATTTAAGTCAATTAAGATCAAATAATAAACAAGGAATGCTAGGCAAGTACTTCTAATTTGAACAGGAAGAGATGAGACTAGAAATCAGGAATTCAGATATAACAAGTTCAATTCATATATGGGGAACATAAGGACCTAAAATCCCTAAAGGGCAATCTATTTGCAAATAAGTCCGAGTACGCACTCGTCACCTCGCGTACGTGGACTACAATCAATATAGAAGACTCAATCCTAAGGGGTAGTTCCCCCACACAAGTTTAGGCAAGATACTTACCTTGACTGCGCTAATCAACTCAATACCACGCTCTTTCCACGAGTACCCAACTCCGGGTGGCCCAAATCTAGACAATTCGATTGCATAGTGTAAATATCATCTTAAGGAAACAAAATAACTGATAAGTTCGAAGCTAATACGCGAAATTAGGAAATTCGCCCAAAACGTTCCCTGGGCCCATGTCTCGGAATCGGGTAAACATTCTATTTTCCAGAAACCTATTCACTCACGAGTTTAAACATATGAAAATCTCTCAAATCGGAGGTCAAAAACCCAATCAAAATTTGGTCTATGAAGTTTATCAAATTTTTCCCAAATCTTCCACTCAAATTCGAATTCTAAGGACCACCTTTAAGTAAGGAATCATGGAAATTGATCTAAGTAGGTTAGAAATCACTTACCCAAGTTACCCAAATGCAAAGGTCTTCAAAAATTGCCCTTCCCGAGCTCCAAAATTTGAAATAGTGAAAATAGGCTTAACCCCTCGAATCTGATATAATTGCCCAGCAATATCCACACCTGCAGAAATACCATCGCAGGTGCGAAAACCCACTAAAAGGCCTGGGGTTGCACCTGCGGTCAAATGGTCGCACATGCGGCTCCGCATCTGCGAAAAACAACCGCACCTGCGATGACTGGGGGATTGGGCCATGTCCACACCTGCGAGCTCCTCGCCGCACCTGCGTGTCCGCACATGCGGAAGGTCCATCGCAGGTGCGAGACACCTGAACCAACAATGGTTCAGCTATCTTCCAAGTTCTAATATCATCCGAAACGTACCCGAGGCCCCCCGGACCCCGTCCAACCACACACACAAGTCATATAACCTAACATGGACTCGCTCGAGGTTTCAAACCACATAAAACAACACTAAAACGATGAATTAAACTAAAAATCCATGAAATTCCTCAAAACTTCTATAAACATTAAGTTTTGCATTTAAGTTCTGAATCACGTCAAACTAAGTCCGTTTCTTACCAAATTTTACAGATAACACATATAAATCATATTGAACCATACCGGGCTCCGGAACCATAATATGGGCCCGATATCACAGGTTTCACCTCAAATTTCATCTTCAAAAACCTTTATATTGTTCAGAAAATAATTTTCTTTAAAAATTTATTTCTCGGACTTGGGACCTCGGAATTCGATTCCGGGCATACGCCAAAGTCCCATATTTTCCTACGGACCTCCGGGACCGTCAAATCACGGGTCCGGGTTCGTTTACCAAAAACGTTGACTGAAGTCAACTTTATTCAAATTTCTAATACAAAATTATCATTTTTATCTATTTTTTTCACATAAAGCTTCCCGGCTACACACCCGGGCTGCGCACACAAATCGAGGTGATATAGAAGGAGGTTTTTCACGACCTCGGAACACATGATTAGCTAGAATATACGGGATGACCTTTTGGTTCATCACAATCTCCCTCTCTTAAACAAACGTTCGTCCTCAAACGTGCTAAGATTCACTTTGAACTCATCCAATCACTAATTGAGCACTTCCAACACACACCCACGGGTGATCCCACGTCACCCCAACCTACATAAGCCTGATGATACCATCACAACTACCATATAGCCTTCTCATCATCATCGATAAGCCTCATACCTCAATTCCTCACTTTCTACTCATTTCCAAAAGACCCGATTCTAAATCCATATCCAGCATTAGCCTCAACCAGCTACATCAACTCAGGTCTACGCCCATAAGGAATGACCCCACAACATAGCACATAAAACATAGGCTCAATAGCACTTTTGATCACCATAACTGCCCGAAATCAACTCAACATTGGCAATTAGTCCCACATATGGAAGAACTCTATTTCCAAATCCCATAATACCAATAATGATGAAATAAACACGAATACCTCATCATTAGACACCTGAATCACAGCTAACACCACCAGGCACACATTCCGCAAACTAAACTAAAGAAGCACATAACGAAATGACTGAGTATGAAAAATAGAAGCATATAAAGGTACTATCAAACAAGCCCATAGGCATAAATCTCTATCAATACTGACTTACCAAAAGCAATATAACAAGGAAGAAGCAAAGCATATGAACAAAGCACAAGGATGCAATCCTGATAAAAATTCCACCGCGGTACTCAGCCCGGTCCAAACATATCAAATCACAAAGAATCACGAGGGTCTCGCCCTCAACTCTATGTCACATGTCGAATATGTATCGTACCAATAGAGATCTCTTGCTAATTCATCTCGGCTAACAAAATCATGGCACTCACTTAACTCACATCTCAATGGAGTATCAAACCACAACTTGTAAACAAAATACTTAGGAGAATCACATAAAGCTTACCACGAGGGACGACATGGACTCACTTCCAGTTTCACCATTAGCAAGGATGAATAAAACAATGATAGACACGTGCTACTACTCACAGAATCTCCCAACAAGAGCAAGCACAAAAATAGAGTGAAAAACATGAAACTCACTCATAAATGAAAAAACAAATAATGGAAATTCGTCTTGATCAACATGACTATAGTGAAATACAATGGTACCCCACTTTAGCTCATCAAGCCATACCCGGGTGATGATATCTGGCACGACGGCCTCTAGCCTACTATGTGCAACACATCAACGGGTCGGGCCTTGCCCTCTTGGGCACCCTCTACCCACCTGAATACCCTGCCATAACACTCCTACCTATATCCTGGAACAATCTCTCACCCTGTGGCTAACATCTCCACACTGAAAACAATTCCTCTGCCGATGTGGATATGGAAAACATACAATATGGATCCTCTGAGACCCATGAGTACCTGAAACGCTCCAATGCAAAGCTGGTAATGCAAACTGAACTGGTTGACCCAAAATTCTCTACCATGACGTACCTTGGTTCCATAATAAGGAACAATAGATTACTCCGGTCTATGAGGCCTCCTCGCCTCCCAAAGCTCTCTCTCCTGATCTCGTCTGACCTCTCTCTCCCGGTCCCACATGCTCCTTAACCGGCGAGCGATCCCCACTACCTGCTGAAATGAGGCATCCTACTCTAAATCTCGAGTCTCACTGAATCGAATATCATGTTTGAATCTCTCAATGATTTTACAGACTCATCTCCTAACTGAAGCAACCAAACGAGGTACATAACTGGTCAACTCACTGAATCTGACGGCATACTCCAATAGTGACATGGCGCCCTGACGCAATTGCTCAAATTCCGCGCGCCGAACATTCCAAGGAACTGAGGTGCAACCTCCCTCAAAACATCTCCGAAAACTGAATCCATGCTAGTGAAGCTAACTCGGCTAGATTACCCCAACTCATATGCCACCACCACTGAAAGATAGAAGGGTGGTACTTCCTGTACCTCTCAAGTCCAAGGTATTCTTTCTCCGATGCTACTACCCTAACCACAACTGAACTGAAACCACGTGTCGTGCTGCTATGACAACTGGAACCTGACCATATGATCTCGCTGCTCTGGAGTGTAGACGGTGGGAGTCTGAACTCCTCCCCTTATCTGTGAAGCAACTGATGCACAAAAATCAACCCTGCCTGAGTCGATGTACAAATTGTACTCAAAACTACGCTCAGGTCTCCTGAAGTCCAGGGTAGTAACAGGCGCCCCCCAGTACCTGTCCCCCAACTAGAACTACTAGCGACTCCCCAACGGCTGCTTTGGTAGACATCTTAACTGTGGCACATGATCCTCGTTGGCCTCTGTCTCTGACCCTTGGGACATTTTCTTCGGGGTAACATCATCAGGAACCGCCACTCGTGTCCTCACTATCGGTGAGAGAATGGAACTATAACTTCAAACTTCAAGATCAATGAACTCGCGCGATAGGAATGAAGGAAGTGAAATTGTCCTAATAGTATCGTAGCCTCTCGAAGATAAGTACAAACATCTCCGTACCGATCCGCAAGACTCTACTAAACTCGCTTATGACTCGTAGCACCTATGAACCTAGAGTTCTGATACCAACTTGTCACGACCCAAATTTTCCTCCGTTGGGTATCGTGATGGAACCTAGTCTTAGGGACTAGGTAAGCCTAACATTTCCATTGAACGACAACAATAATAAAGGAAATATAGCAGTCTCGATATAAACATCTTGACAGAGTTCACGATTTCCCAAAACCTGGTAAATACCAGTCATAAGTTCTACGGAATCTTTCTATCAAATCTAAATACAATTGTCTAGGAATAAGTAAGTACAGTTGAATAGAAATAAAACAGGAAGGTGACTCCGAAGCCTGCGAACGCAGTAACAGGTTACCTTGAGTCTCCTCAGCAATGATCTGTGCAGCTACTAACAACAATAACCTGGATCTACACATAAAAATCTGCAAAAGTATAGTATGAGCACACCACAGCGGTGCCCAGTAAGTATCAAGACTAACCTCGGTGAAGTAGTGACGAGGACTAGTCAAGACACCACCGGTCTAATAAGTAAAAAGGCATAAATGTATAAATGACTGAAACCTAATATCTGTCTAAAGATTTTTCAATATAAATAACGATACGATCGAATAATATGGAAGAAAATTAAATAATTATGATCAACGAACAACATAATAGAAATAAGCAAAGAGAATGGAAAGAATGCAATCCAAATGGCGGGAATCAAAACCCAATAAAAGCACTAGCAACTCAACACTACATCAATTTATTCACACCAGGCATTAGCCAATAAACTCAATAAAACTGGTCAAACCTTCGAGTGAAAACCTTTAAATCGTGAGTTTATTTTGAAAGCTTTAAAGATATAATCATTTTGGAATAGAGAAATTTCTTCTTTGAAACATACTTTCTCTGAATGTATATTTATATATTCTTATAAAGAGAAATCTTTAAAACATAGTCCCTTCAAATACGCGGTGTTCAAATATACTTTCCCATATACTGCTCTTTCAAATATCATCAAAATACGTGATGTTCAAAATATACTTTCCCAAATACTTCTCTTTCAAATATCATTTTTTTGCTAGACAAATACTTTCAAATATACTTTCGAAATAGAAGTCCTTCAGACATAACTTTTCCTGGAGATAAGTGCTTTTCAGCTATACTTATATATATATATATATATATATATATATATATATATATATATATATATATCTTTAGATCCAAATCTCCTCAATGATAAAATCACTGGAACTCAGTCCGCAACTCAGAATTTGTCATGCAAATCAGTACAGGGGAAAGCTCTCGGAATCTCGTCCGTAGTCCCAATTTAAATATGCGATGCAGTACAGGGGAAAAGCTCCCGGAATCTCTGTCCGTAGTCCCAATTTAAATATGCAGTGCAGTACAGGGGGAAAACTCCCGGATCTCTGTCCATAGTCCCAATTTAAATATGCAGTGCAATACAGGGAGAAAGCTCCCGGATCTCTGTCCATAGTCCCAACTTAAATATGCAGTGCAGTACAGGGGGGAAAACTCCTGGATCTCGGTCCGTAGTCCTAATTTAAATATGTAATGCAGCCACTGAGGAAAACAACCAGAATGCGACAGAGACAACATATATTGCCACAACCGGCGCAAAAGCAAACAAGGACGAATGCAAAGTACGATGAGCAAATCAATGCAAAGACTTAAATCACAAAGAGAAAACAACATAACGAGGGGAAAACAAGACAAATATAGAAACGATTCTACATATTTAAGTTCGCAACCAAGAAACCAAATCATCCCGGAAAGGGAATCAACTATAACCAATCTCACTTAGACAATTAGCTTCACCGAATAAACTGAGTTTGAACAAATGCTCAGTAAATTGGCAGCATCAAAGAATACCATCAACATGGGCGGTCATCAGTTAAACCTAAGTAGTACTTAAGAGGAAAATCATTTAAATCACAATGCACGACTCACGTGCATGCTTGACACCAACGTATAGATATTCCAATTACTGGTTAGACAATTATAGGGCGAGATTATACTAGTTTTAGTCACATAGGCATTGTATGAAGGAAGATATAATATAACGGTAGGAAAGGTAAAGTCTTCATTTATTAAGATCAAATAATAAACAAGGAATGCTAGGCAAGTACTTCTAATTTGAACAGGAAGAGATAAGATTAGAAATCAGGAATTCAGATATAACAAGTTCAATTCATATACGGGGAACATAAGGACCTAAAATCTCTAAAGGGCAATCTATTTGCAAATAAGTCCGAGTATGAATTCTTCACCTCGCGTACGCGGACTACAATCAACATAGAAGACTCAATCCTAAGGGGTAGTTCCTCCACACAAGGTTAAGGAAGATACTTACCTTCACTGCGCTAATCAACTCAATACCACTCTCTTTCCACGAGTACCCAACTCCGGGTGGCCCAAATCTAGACAATTCGATTGCATAGTGTAAATATCATCTCAAGGAAAAAAAAATAACCGATAAGTTATAAGCTAATACGCGAAATTAGGAAATTCTCCTAAAAAGTTCTCCGGGCCCACGTCTCGGAATCGGGTAAAAATTATATTTTTCGGACACCCATTCACTCACGAGTCTAAACATATGAAAATCTCTCAAATCCTGGATGTCTTGGAAGTTAACCGTTTATATGAGAGGCCGTAACACACATATAAAGGAAAATCCACTGGACACGGCTTCATAGACTCCCTAGGACTCTTGAACCTAGTGCTCTGATACCAGCCTTTGTCACGCCTGGAACCTGGGCCTGAACATAACACGACACCTGGTGCCTGAATTCATGCGACCGAGCGAACCAACTGGCTTGTTGAATCAACATGTGATATCATAACATACTAAATGCAGAAGATAAACTAACACATACTGATATACTGAAAGTCTGGATGATATAAATCAAAGTGCGGAATGAGACACGTTAATTCGGGTTATAATTATGAGGTCTTCATGAATCACATCTCGTTATCAGTATTGTGAAGGGTAGAAAGAGTATTATTGTTACGTGAGGTTATTGAGCGATTCTGTAATTGATTATGAACAACTATTAATATCATATTAAGCCAAAAAGGTGTTCCATTAAAATAGTCAGACGAGTGTGGGTGGAACTTTCAGAATCTCAAGATGGATTTGACTACGGCACCAATGTTGGTGACGCCCACAGGTTCAGGATTGTGCACGGTGTATTGTGGTGCATCTCGTATTGGATTAGGTAAGAGTATTAATTCATGATGACAATGTGATTGCATATGCATCTCGGCAGCTGAAGGTCCATGAGAAGAATTACTCTGTTCATGACTTAGAGTTGGCAGCCATTGTTCATGCATTAAAAATTTGGAGGCACTATCTTTATGGCATGACGTGTGAGGTTTTTACTAACCATCGTATCCTCCAGTACTTATTCAAGCTGAAAGATCTAAATTTGAGGCAGCGGAGATGGTTAGAGTTACTAAAAGATTATGATGTCACCATATTGTATCACCTAGGGAAGGCTAATGTTGTGGCCGATGCATTGAGTAGAAAGGCGATGAGTATAGGCAGCCTTGCGTATATTCTAATTGGTGAGAGACCGTTGGTTTTAGACCTTCAGACGTTGGCTAATAAGTGAGGTTGGATATTTTTCCTAACAGTGTTCTAGCTTGTACAGTCGCTCGGTTTTCTCTAATTGAGCGTATCCGGGAGCGGCAGGATGATGACCTGCATTTGATGGTCCTTAGGGACATAGTCCGGCACGGTGGTGCCAAGCAGGTTACAGTTGAAGATGATGGTGTTTTGACG